>CM044899.1:867822-917872 GCA_024500145.1 Gentiana dahurica var. dahurica | reverse complement strand
AAAATGACATTTTGTGACGAAATAAAAATGTGACGCTTGAAAATCCGTCACCGTATAATAAATTTTGTGATGAATATTTTAAAATCCTCACAAATAAGTATTTCATAAACTTTTACAAGCTTTGCGTTGCGGATAGGTTTCTTCTCCGCACAACGCAAACATGATTTTTTCGTCAATTATATATAATTCATATGGGTGAGGAATACGTAAATTCGTGACCAATTGTTTAAACTACACAACACATGTGATGAAATATTTTCATCACAATATAAAAAATAAGAGACGTGCACATTGTCCATTCACTATTTTATCTACCCGCCTTTTTTTCCCCTTTCCCTCCTTTCTTTTTAATAAATCTACGCTACTTAATTAATTATCAGAAAATATATATTTAGATAAAACCCTGCAAAATAAAACTGCTGTGATCGATGCTTATCTTCCCGCAATTGACAAAACCAAATAGCTACAGAACAAGGTAATTTCTGCGTTTCTGGTACTCTTTGGTTTTTCAGCGTTTTCAGGTACTCTTTGATTTTTCTGTATTTTCAAGGTATTTTAAAACTACCCGGCCCTTTTTTTGTATAGAATTGGGAATCATGATGATGATCGAGTGAAATCTGATAATGAAACATGAAATATATGGGTCAATGAATTTGTTTTCGCTGAATTATCAATTTCATGGGTAGCTATAGTTTCTTGGTTTTGACTCGCTGAATTATCAATTTCAGGGGTAGTTATAGTTTTTTGGTTTTTTTCCTTTCCCTCCTTTCTTTTTAATAAATCTAGCTACTTAATAGGAAGGTTTGATAGATTTGGGCAGGTAAAGGGGATAGGCAGAGGAAGTTATAATGTATGAAACAGGGAATTAAGAGAAGAGATGGAGAAACATGTTATTTGGCGCAGTCGGATTCGGACAAGAGGGTATCAGGTTCTAGCTTTTTAATTGTGTAGGTTGGTAGTTTTTGATTGAGATCGTCGAGAGTTTCAGGTTCTAGCTTTTTAATTGTGTTGCAGATTATAAAGTTAGCCATTTTAACATCTTCAAAAGCCTTGTAGATCACACGGTGCCCCACCGTCCAGATGTCGTCTGCTTCGAGATACGACGTTAAGTCCCTTGGCTCATTTGCCTTCACTACTGGTTTATATTCTATAGTATTTCCCCTGTTACAACCTAAAAAAACATATAATGAATAAGTTCATCCCTTTTACGATGATTTTTTCGGAACCATCGTATATTTTTCGACTGTATAAAAATAACATAACTATTTTGCATTTGTAAGAAAGATTAAAAACCTTAATACACTCTCAATCACCACAAGAGATGTTGTTGTTTTGGGACATCATTAATGGTTTTCGTAGTTATAACTTCTAAGTTTCTATAATGGATAGGTGGGACATCGAAAGTCGGGTTATTAGACATCCCATTAGGCCGAATAGGCGAACACATAGGCGACTGGGAGCATTTGAAGTTAAGAATCAGCAACTTTAATGGGGTGTTACACAAGATTTATCTGTCACAACATAGTAAAGGGAGTTGGGTTGATGCTTGTATGCTTGATTTCAAAACTGGTAGCAATAAAGCTGTAGTATTTGCTGCATAAAGTGGGCATCTGTTTTATACGAAATCCGGGCTTGTTTTACAAGGGGGTGCTGGAATTGGGATAAGGAATGATACTGGTAAGGGTGAGAAGCTTTTGGACACCGGTTCGAGATATTCTGTTGTTTCAGCTGAGTATTTAGGAGAATCAGAGGGTATTGTTGAACCACCATGGTTGACTTACAGTAGAAAATTGGGTCCAAAGATTACTTATAAAGCTAGGAATAAAGCTGAACATTTGGAAAGTAAAATGCAAGAAAAACACAAGTCTTCAGTTGAGAAAGTGGTTAAAACATGGCCTAATGAATTTTATGGAGAAGATGGTCCAATAGGTCCAAAGGGGAAAGATTTTTGGAATGGTGATGAAAGATAAAAAGAAGTTGAAAGTTCCAAACAATCTTTCTATTATCTCATACAAGTAAACTTCTTTTCATTTTTTTTTCCACTTCTTGTGTCTTGTTTGGTGAAGTTAGCTGGATTTTTTTGCAACCCCATATTGTAATACTGCATAATATATTGATAATAAAGTTTTCTGGTGATCTTTATGCTTATTAATGTCTGTTTTCATTTACTATCTATTAGGGGACTAAATGTAGTTAAAGTAGAGACCTTTTTCAACTACTAAACCACTTGTTCCACCATCATACAACAGACTAGTGTCTTCAACTGGGAGTAGCATCTTCTTATGTTGGTTCTTCCATCTTATTATTCTCCGGGTTCTTTAACTCGCAATATTCTCTCCACTTTGTAATTTATTTAGTTTTTTTTTTTCATCTTTATGTCACACCAACTCTTGTTATTTGGTCATCCTTTTACTTCGTAGTGAACCTAATAATAGAAAAAAAACAAAAATATCCTCAAAAGGGCGGTTCAAGACCATTCATACAACATGCTAAGAAGGCTGCAAAGGTAAATAATCTTTTTTTCCCGCTAGGTTACACTATTTCCTACGTATTAGATCTTGACTTTCATTTCTTGCATTTAGGATGGAGCACAAATTTCGATGATAGATTATTGGGAGACTGTGCACAAAGATAAAAATAAACAGTGGGGCCATGATGATGCTCGAGAGAAATATGTAAGTCCTTTATAGTATTGTTTTCTTATATACATACCCACATTTGTGCAATTCCTTCCTGCGCCTGTTGCTTGATAAGAGTTTGCAGGCTCAGTGGGATCATATTCAGTTGCCACATCCTTTGATATGCCCCTGCTGTGTTTTTTATTTAATCAGCTTAGTGTTTGATCAGTCTTTATTGTGTTTCTCAGTCTACTGAATAATGGTTGTTACATCTTCTTAACTGTAAACTGATCTGAACTTTTTTTTGAGTATATTCTTGTCGATCTGTAACTTAATATTCTGAGCTGCCTGCAATATATTGTGTTGTTTGAGACTCATTGTCAGCCCTTGTAATTTCTTTAAAGTGGTTGTCTTTTGTATTGCAATCTGATGTTTCCTGAAGTTAGTACATGCAGCATTTTGTCTGTCAATATTTGGTTTTGTACTTCAACTGTACATCATCTTTGTTGTATTTCTATATTGTTATGATATAATTGCTTGAGGAATTCAGTTTGCCGTGTATTTAAACTGCACCTGTCATACAGGTTGTATGTTTTAAATATATAACATTTGTTTTGTGCTGTACGTTAAATAATCTAGGAGGACCAACACCTTATTTGTTTTGATCTAAGTTGCTTGCAATTAATCTTTAGATCACTAAATCTGTTTTATAACAATTTGTGCTAAGTGGTGTTATTTTTTTTTTCTTTTTTTACGTAACCTGATGATAAAATTGTGGTCCATGACTTGATAATTTGCTCGCAGGATAAGATGAAACGAATGCGGGATGAACACAAGGAGAAATTGATTGTTGAAGCACCTGAGGATACTCCACTTGATTCTATACAAGTGCCAATGAAGGCTGAGTTAGAAATCATGAGTAAGACTCTTGGGCGCAAAAGGCGATCTATTTATGGTATAGGTTCTTTTCCATGATTGGAAACCACCAAATCATTTGCCACATCTTCTATGGAATCAAAATCTGAGTTGGCTGAAATTCAAAATCAAGTAAAGTTACTAGCAGTCAGTTATGAGATTATGCTAGAGGAAAATGAGAAACTAAAAGCACAAGTGACAGCCCTCTTGACATCACAGGGAAAGGGTAGTGGTCATTCTGATGAGCCTAACAACTATCAAGATGATGATGATGATGATGATCCCTATGAAGATGAGCTAGCAGACTATGCATGATCAAATTTATGATTGATTTTCAATTTTCTAATTCTCTAGCATTATTAGAATTTTTAATCTCTGGCAAACGGCGTAATACTTTTTTAACTTTTGATTTTGAAACTTCTGCACTATTTTGGAACTACTTTATTACCTAGATATTATTGGCCATTGTATTGATTAGGTGATGCAAAAATCAAATTCATCATGTATTATACGATTATTTGACGAAATTGGGGGCTTGCAATAACATATAAAGTGATGTAGAATTCGTCACAAATTTTTCTATTATATCAAACATAATTTCTCACGTTTGAAATCAATATGTGACGAACTAGTGGTTATGATAGGAACATTAGGTGAGAAATGCTTCATCACATATACTCACTTTTTGTGATGAAGATTTTATCACATATAATACAAATTTGTGATGAATTAGAGGTCATAAATTGCATTTTATTTTGTGTATTCTCTTATTTTAGGTGACAAATCAGTCATCACTTAAACATACAATACGTGAGAAATTTGTGGCGTCACATATTTAAGGCAAAAGTGACGACTTTGTTGTCACTAATTTATCTAAAATGACCAAGTGGAAAATGAAATATGTGATGAAGTGTTCGTCACATATTTAACAAAAACGTGAGGAACAATAAATTCGTCACAGAATACTTTTTGTGACTTATGATAGGTGACGACCTTTGTGACGCACGAATGTCGTCACAAATAACCAAATGTGACGAAATTTACTTATTGTGTGACGAACCCTAGTCGTCACAAAATGTTAATTTTCTTGTAGTGCTTGCAGACCTTGTTGTTTGCCATAGATATATGACCACCATCTATCTGCTGATAATTTGAGAACCACTCTCTGTGAGGGCAAATATTAAAGGATGCCTCAGAGTCCAGAATCCACACATCAGTTTGATGTGCTGACTCTCCTGCCACTAGGACCATGTCCTTATCTGAATCATGCTCAGCTACCACATCAGCTGTACCAGAACTGTTCTCCTATTGATTCTTCCTCTTTGGACAATTGGACTTCCAATGTCCATGCTCCTTACAGTAATTGCAAACATCTATGGATTTAGGTGCTTTGGACCTTGTCTTCTTGGAATTTTTCTTCCTAGACTGACCATGCTCTTTTCCACTGCTACGACTGACTATCAGTCCAGCAGCCTAATTGTCTGCCTCAGCTGCCTTATATCTCAGCTCCCTGGCATGTAAAGCTGACCTTACATCCTCTAAAGCAACTGTATCCTTACCAACTATAAAGGTCTGCACAAAGTTCTCATAGGAAGCTGGTAGTGAAACCAGCAAAATCAAAACAACATCTTCATCCTCAATCTTAACATCAATATTCCTGAGATCAAGTAATATTGTGTTCAACCGATCAAGATGATCTCTCAGCTGAGTCCCCTCATACATCCTCAGGCTGAATAGCCTCTGCTTCAGCAACAACTTGTTAGTCAATGACTTAGTCATATACAGGCTTTCAAGCTTTAACCATAACTTGGCAACGGTGTCTTCCTTAGCAACTTCTATGATAACATCATCAAAAAAGCACAACATGATGGTTGAATGTGCTTTCTCCTCCAGACTGGCATAATTTGCTGAACTGGCATCCCTTTTATCAGATAAAGGAGTCCACAATCCTTGTTGCTTTAACAAGGCCCGCATCTTGATTTGTCACAAACTGAAATTGTTCCTCCCTATAAATTTGTCAATCTTTACATTCATTGCTGACATCCTCCTAATTAAAGAACAAATCTTTGATCACAAAATCCTAGCACCGGTCACTGGTCTTGGTGAAGATCAACTCTGTTCAACCTGCAACTCCTCTGAATCTTGAACCTGAAGCTCTGATACTAGTTTGTTGAAAACACAGATAAGAAGCTTGCAGTTTAAGAAAGATAAAACAGAAACAATGCAAATGTAAAGAATGGTGGAAATTAATAAAACACAGAAACAAAAAGAACACAGTGATTTAACGTGGTTTTCAGCGTTGTGCGGACTACTCCACTAACAGAAAAGGAGACATTTTACTATGTATAAAGTTACAAGGGATTCCTCACAAAGTGAAAACACACACTTTGAAAAGACACACTCTTGCATTGATTACAACATTGGTATTTATAGACACAAATCCCAAACCCTAACCACCAATAATATTTGTCAGAATTGTCATAAATACCCCAGATG
Organism: Gentiana dahurica var. dahurica; assembly: GCA_024500145.1. NCBI lineage: Eukaryota > Viridiplantae > Streptophyta > Magnoliopsida > Gentianales > Gentianaceae > Gentiana > Gentiana dahurica. Next base: position 911,843 of record CM044899.1, on the reverse strand, counting down.
TGGACCCCAGGTCCAGCTGTTATCCACAAGATGAAACTCAGCTCAAAACTGACTTTCCAGACTTGTAATCAACTGTCCAGATGTAGAACTCAGCTATACTCAGCAAACCAAAACTGACTGCTGACTTCAGAAGTAACTCAATTGCATTTCATCAAACTGACATTCACAGAACTGAATATACTTTACTAAAACTGACCATCATTCTCAGTCTCAGTTTTTCAGATTAGTTCCACCAGTTTATTCCTTAGTTTAGTGATCAAGTCACAAAAATTGACAAACTATTTTGTAGTAGTCCTAGGAATTGAAACTATATACTCCATCCGTCCCCCTAATATAGGGTCTTTTAGATTTTTGGTTTTGTCTCATAATATGAGGTTTTCTGTAACGCCTCGTTCCCGGATACCGAGTCCTTATCCGGAAAAGAAACGTTTGGCACGTATACTATTAAATAAATTCAATATTATATGTAAGCCTGTACTACGTCGTATCGAGTTTAGCAAACGGAAGCTAAAAAGACTCGGCAAAACATCATAAATGCGTCTCAGATTAGATTACAACTGAACAAAGATAGATAAGTTTTCTTACAACAACAAGGTAGCTTACAACATATGATGTCCAAATTAAAAGTACAACGACTTATCTTACAAAGGTCTTAAAGAAAGTACAACACTTGTCTTGAATTGAAATAACAACATAGTCTGATACATCTTATAATAAAATAAACAGAAATCATCAAGTGAATCATAAGCTCAAACATCGTCCCCAAAGTCATCATCCAACACATGCTCAACCTGTTCGTTTTCTCACTCCAAAAGCATACAAACAAAACATGCATTTGAGGTAAGTACAAAGTACTTAGCAAGAGGAAGAAGCTAATGTATACATAAGTCTTACAACGAAAGGTTCATTAGTTATTATTATTAAGGTATCTTTGTGAGACAGATTCAACTCTAAGGTTCACTCAATGCTCATCAACATATTGTGACTATTGGTTTCTAGCTTAGCTTATCTTTGTTACAACTGCATTCAAGGGCACTACCCATGGTGTATATGTTGGATGTAGTGCCCTAAAGACAATTGTTTCTTGTCCTTACGGGCAAGTGGGAGATTGTTGGAAGTAGCGCCCGAAAGACAATTTATGTAATTGTTTTTATAATTAATAAATGACAGATTTATTCTCATCTGATTATTTGCTTTGTGCTTATATATTATACAATACTGAAAACCCCAAGTTGTATCATATGTAGCCATATAACTTAGTGTGTGTCACACGTGACGATTAAGTTTATGGTGATACACTTGAACTATTAGTCCGTGGTGAACTTAATCAAAGTATGAGGTCTATTGTTTAAACCACCACTAATGCGCCCAGAACACTTTATGGTGTGACCGTTTTATCCGGACCGTCGACATTGGTTGTCTAGTGGGGTATTTATATATGATGAGAGTCATATAGGACTGGACCGATTTTATCTGCTTTTCTCATATACTTCCGTGATTGAGAAATCTTATTAAATCACAAGATGATCATATATGGATTAACCTTAATCCTGAAGTGATTGCAGACTCGTGCTTGTTTCAAGATAGGGTTTGATGTGTTCGTTAAGGATCGCTAAGAGGCGCGGTCCGAATCATTTTCACGCTGGCACTATTCTGAAATGAGTGAGGAGTGTGTGTCTCATAGATATGGAATCCATTCCTTCCTGCGGGAAGTAGAAAGACAATCCCCTTATTTGTTAATCCTAGAAACTGATCGATCGGTCGAGTTCGTATTGGTTATGAACTAATTGATCAATAGTGGGTTAATGGTAAATAAAGATGAGATGTAATGAAGAAGGTTTACGGAAATAATCCCGCTTCGTTCCGGATAGTCTATGGAGGGTTAGTCTGTATGTAAATATTATATCAATGGACACTTATTGACTCGACGCTTTGAGAATAAGTTATATCTATAATCGATAGAGTTCAGTTTCGGATTTATGGTGGCGTAATTCCGAAATTAATAAGTTGAGTAGAAATTTTATGTTCGATGAATATTTTATTCAATTTATTGTAGCTACTGGTTATAGGTCTATGGTCCCCAAGTTGGCTCCTAACATGCGAGCGTTTTCTCGTTTTGTGGAACCTCGAGAATAAATTAAATAGTTGGTCAATTTAATGAATATGCAAATATTATTTATTTGGTAAGTAATATGTAAAATAGAAAAGATATTTTCTATTAATTTTAATGGCGTGTGGCGCCACACTTGTGAGGAAGTTAGGAAAAGAAATTTTCTTAGATTATGTCACATGTTTAATTAATTATTTATTTATTTGTTAGATAATTAATGGAAAAAATAAGAGATTGATTTTATCTCTTTTATGAGAATTATCTCTTATTTTATGGCAAATATTTTTTCCTTACGGAAAAAGGGTAATTGTATTGTGAAAGGGACAACTCTCTCTTGACTAGTTATTTTTTCTATATAAAGAGAGTTCCTCCCAATGCAATGACCACCAATAATTGCGCCACTTTTGTTAAAAAGAAAAGAAAAATTAATTTATTGTTCTAGACATTAGGAGAAGAAAATCTAGGGTTTTTCTTGAGCATATTCAAGGAGGTTCTACTACGAAGATCGACGTCCACCAGTCGTCGATTGGAGATACAATCCGGAAGACTGCGGCTTCTCTTTTGTTGATTGCGGCTCCTCCTTTTATCGGATAATCCTTTATCCCTTCTTGTAGTTGTATTAATTAATCATGTGAATTAAATCATAGTAAAATCGCATACGAATTTAATTCGTAGCTTCCACTGTGCATGATCGAGTGTCTCGATCAGTGCTGTGAATCGATCTGACGATCCAATTGTGGATCAAATCCGGATTCGGGTTTCTGTATATCCAGCATGTGGTAGCAGAGCGAGGTTAAAGCGATTTTGCGATCTTGATTGCATAATTAATTAATAAATAGTGGTATTGAATAGAAATTGCATCTTTATATGTTTGCTATATTCATGCGTGGTTAAATGTTCTTGGTTGACGAGATAGATTGGGGTTGGTACTTGTTTACCGTTAGATCTATTGTAAACCCGGTTTTTTCGGGATAGAAAATTATGTAATTTATTTGTTGTAATTTAATTTCCTAGTAATTAGAATTATATATATTTCAGCGGAACTGTTGGTTTTAAATATTTTCGCGGAGTATTATCACAATAAACACGCTGGCGTGGTGTTGAAGGCGCGAGTTTTACATCATGGAGACCTAGGATCGATTCTCCATCGATGTGAATTTTTGGAGTTTCGTTTTTCCAGAAAATGTTCCTTATTTTGAATGATAAAGAAGCCCGGTTTTTTCGGGTATAGAAAATTATGTAATTCATTGGTTATAATTTAATTTCCTAGTAATTAGAATTATATATATTTCGGCGGCACTGTTGGTTTTAAATATTTTCGCGGAGTATCATCACAATAAACATGCTGGCGTGGTGTTTAAGACGCGAGTTTTACATTATGAAGACCCATGTTTGATTCTCCATGGATGTGAATTATTGGAGTTTCGTTTTTCCAGAAAATGTTACTTATTTTGAACGATAAAGAAGAAAAAGATGCAGCTAAGGGGATTCAAACCCTTTGAACGATAAAGAAGAAAAAGATGCATCTAAGAGGATTCGAACCTGCGACCTGCTAATAAAAGAAAAAGAAGCTACCAACTCAGATGGAGCTTATTTGCTCAAGAAACGGAGCAGTTTATTAATATACACAGCGGCCGCAGAAACAATTAGAAATTAGTAAATCCTTTAAAAGTAGGGTTTATCTATTTAATTTTTTTTATAGATTAGATACGGGGATACCAACGGTCCATCTCAGTGGTTTGTTTTTCGCATTTATTTTCTTATGTGATTATTTATGTGATATAACCATATCATGCATCATATTCATTAAATCCACTCTTAGCATATGCATTCATGTAGAAAATTAATTTTGGCATTAATTAGACATGTATTAACACGATAATTAATTTAGATTAATAATTAATTAATATAATTAAAGGAAACGAAATTTTATCGGGATATAAAATTCACATGATAAACTTGATTTAGGATTATGAATCCTTCGGGGTTTTGGTTATGTAGTCTCTACATAAATTAGAATTTTGATAATCAAAAATTGGAAAATCATGAAAAATTGGACACCAACTAGACGGTAGTTGGAACCGATAAGTTGGAGATTGTTTTTCTTGATTTATTGTTTTTTGAATTATTGGAAAATTCTATAATCCTAAAACTTATATCATGACTAATTAGGATCATAAAATTCTTCGTGAATTTTATTTGTGTAGTGTCTACACAAGAAATTTTAATCCATTAAATTGGAAAATCGTGAATATAGTGACACCAGTTAGACGGTATTTGGAACCGATAAATTAGTGGTTGGATTAAATTAAATATTCATGATCTAATGTTTTTGGATTATTAGAAAATTCTAAAACCCTAATGAGACTACCTAATTTTCAAAATAACGAGTGGGAGCGGGGAAGGTGACAACCGACCCCTCGGCCTCTACTGTTGACACAAGCACTGTGAGAGAATGGTGACGCCTCATGCCGCTTTGATTTCATCCCCCTTCGGATGGCCTTCACCGCTATCAAAATTCAAGGCTTGGTTTCCGAAAGGATAAGATTTTGATTACTCGTCGGGTCACTGACCTACCCTTCGGCGGCATACTCGAGGTCTACTTAAAAATCTGAAATAGTAGGTCACACTCTAAAGGGTATTTATGGAAATATCTTGGCTGAAAAAGGAAGGTAATCAACAATTAAATCGGGTTGTCTGATTCTCGGTTAATTGTTGAGAGATATTGTCTCAATTTAATCGTCACATCTTTGATCTACCCGTCGGCGGCACTGAGGTGTGAGATTAAATTCTTGGAATGGTAGGATAAACTACATGCAAGACATCACGTTTATAATTCCTAAAATCATTATTTGTTATGGTGTATGATTTGATTTATGTTTCTGTCATAATTTATTTTTCAACTACATATCATCTCAAGGTGACTAGACTGCTTAATTATATAAAATTGACTGATGATGACTTCGTAAAAGTGGAAAAGTAACATGAACGTTGAACTCAATAATCGAGAATGCAAATTAATTTTTCGGAAGAGGATGTTCCTCTTGAGCCTACAAACTTAAGTGACATTGATAAGTATGTCACTGCTGTCACTCATGTTGAACGGGAGACAAATTAAATTAGTTCAAAGACGACGAGAATGATTTGGCATCAATCTCACTAGAAATCCCACAGTTCACGAATAGTGTCTACTCAAATGAACTGCTAGTTCGCGGCCATTTCCTTTAAAAAAATCCAAGAATGGGAAAGAATGTCTAAAAAAAAAGGTAAGTCATCGAAACTAAATAAGTTAAAAGCTAAACCGAAATATTAATGAAAGAAAGTAATGGATAAGGAAAGTGATTTCAGATCACTAACCTATGAATCCTAGGAGACTTTCTTAACCGGGTAAAATGATCCGGAAGCCAAGTTATTTTGTAAGAACGAGGTAGCTAGGCATTCATGATTAAGAGTAGACCACGGGCAGTTATTTCAGCTGAGATAGTGGGAGTGATATAAGGAAAGAAATTTCGGGTTTTATTCCTTGAATACCGCAGAAATTCAATTTCTGTTTTCAGATTCGTTGGAATAAATGGATTCACTTTCACATCGATAACCTAGCTACATTAAAGAAAGTGAATATGACATTTGTATACGATTCTGAGACTCAGCCTTTTGTCTGGAAAAGTCAAAACACTAAGTAATGCTGAAAAGGTATATGTAACACATCAAAAACTATTTAGATAAATGGTTTCCGTATTAAGATAAACAATTCTTCAGCATCTATTAATTAGAGCATATATCCTAAAGATAAGATTTGACGACTGGCTAAGAGTGATTTCTATTTCCCAATCTAAGAACACTATCTCAAAGGAAAAATTACTAAGTAACCTTTCAATTAGGTAAAGGTAATAGAGCTGAAGAAGTATCACAACTTGTTCATATTGACTTTCGGGGTCTTTGATTGAGCTAAAATTCATCCTCCAAAAACAATTTATAAAGACTCGAAACCGTGGGCAAACTAACTCTCTAACCGGCAGTGTACCGGGTCGATTGCTAGCATAGCTACAGGAGTACGAGGTCGAACCCAAAGGAATATGGTTGTGAATACCAAAGCAAACTTCAAACTAAGTCTAGGAAAATCGATGGTTGAAAAGGTTTATACAACTACAACGACATTAAAGCTTAGTAACGAAGTTTAACTAATGGAGAGGGACATAGCCGAACCATGATCCATCTAGCTAGCTTCAACCCTAAGGATAGACAAAACTGGGAGTGTGCATTAAAACAAACGAACTCTTGCAAACGATCTCACGGGTGCGTGCTTCTAATTCTTGTGCTAAGATCTGAACAACTCTCCTTTAACACCCTATGCCATGTTAACTACCCTTACCTTTAGAAGATTCACTAACAAGACATGATACGCACTAGATCCACTTAAACATAAAAATGAGTAACCTCACTTTGGGCCCGGGCTTAACAACTAAGCCGGGTCTACTCCGTGATCCTAGAACCCCTTATCCCACATCTTCCTGCAGAACAACTCATATAAGGTTGATGTGTGTGACTTTGACCTAGGTAGCTAATCTAGCCCAAATATGTTAAAATAAGTTCTAAGACATGAAACAAGCAAGATTAAACAATAAAAAGCACTACCCACTCCCAATTTCATCACCCAAAGGGTGATTTCACCAAATTTCACATGATTCGACTATTAAAAGGGATTAGCTACTCATTATACTAATCAAAACATACATAAAACAGTATATGAAAGCCATAATAAGTATAAGAGAAGAGAAATATACCATTAATTTGAAGAAATTCGAGTTTGAGATCCAAAAGTACAAAATAAAGAACTAATTAAAAGGTAGATGCTTTGAAGTTGGAATGAGAATTTGAGCTTGGAAATGGAATAATTAAGCTATGTTTATGCTAATCTATGCTAAGATAAAGTGTTCTAATCTATTACAAATTTCGAGCAAAAAGTGGGTATAGTTTACCTAAGAAGTAGAGAGAATAGATAATGAAATTCGATGGAAGGGGGTATTTATAGGGGCAAAAATCTACAGAAAAATGACTCCAAATGCCAGTCTGGAGGTCCCCAAACGTGCGTTTCGCTTCATGTCCTCTCTGTCCAAAATTAGCAGTTTTAAACGCCGGTTTGAGAGTTGAAACGCGCGTTTGAGATGATGCAGTTTTCTGGCTGCAGTAAAACCATGATATCTTCGCTTGTAGAACTCTGATTTGAGTGATTCAAAATGCGTTGAAAATATCTTTCAATTATCTATAACTTTCCTGAAGAATCCATGACCAGAAAATGCCTCCATCATAGGTCAAATTACTGCTGAATAGAACATATGGGTTGAGATACTAACACTTCTCCCCCCTTTTCTTCATTTTTCTTCTTCCTAGGTTCATTTTTGCACCTTGATCATGCTTCTCATCATAAATCTTCGCTTCCGGGTTCTCGTGACACCTAGACCCTACAATCTCATGAACGAACAAGACACACAAACGATTCTGGAGGGTAAAAGTGCTCGGAATGGGGTTAATATCAATAAAAACGAGGCTTTACTATCAAAAGATGATAAAAGCCCTTGTGCTCTAAAACATTGATACCAACCCATTTTGAGACCTTAATGTGTCAAAATATACCAAATATGCATCAAAATGGGGGCTAAAAGAGTGCCGGAGTCATGCAAAGTTGACTCCTATCAGTCTTATGAAGGATACAAGCTAGTAGGAGCTATTGAGTAACAGACATTTTGTCTAATGACTACTCAAAATGCCGATTAGTTTATCTGAATGTTTGGAGGAATCTCTGATATTACCAGAGAAGCGAATATTCCATACTCAGATATAGGCTAAAGCATAGTTTTTGGCACTGATGCTCGGCCTACCTCTGAGTGAAACGATTTCACTGAAAGGATAAACCATGGATTGCCTTATATAGTTATTGATATGTTACAGTACACTGCTTAACTCAATTAAGATATTGATTTCAAAATAACGGTTCGCATTATTGAGTAACACCGAGAAGTCTACCTAGAAGATGCCTATGAATTTGTGGGTAAGAAGTAAATTACATTTACCCCACTTCCGCAAATAGAGGCATTTAACAGTAGTGCTTGAAGGTAGGACTGGAGATTTTGCATACACGTTCAGATGGTGACTATTCGTGAAGTATCTTAATGCAATGAGTAAAGGTTGGTTATAAGATTCTTAAGATCGGATAGTGACGGTTACATTGTTACATCCTTTCTAAAAGAATGTTTAAATAACAACCTTAGACCTTGAAGTACAGTTACTCAAGGAGTTACTATCTGATTTAATCAGACCGCATCCAACATTGGTATCGTTTACATCCAGCAGTATATCCACCATGAGATATCTTTTGCAACCTATCAGTGGATCACACCGATAGCCACGGAAGACTATTCTGGGGTACTCTGTTAGTATACGCGTTCGGTGAAGTCCCTCTACACCTAGTGCCCTTTCGAGGCCAGTAAAGTTCATTCACGAGATCCCTTCACTCCCGGTGCCTTTTAAAGTCCAGCAGAGTTACTCGCTTTATCTGAATAGCCCACACATCGCGATATGGCCTTGTGCCTTACCAAGAATGACATGTTTAATATTTTAACTACACAAGTATTTTTATTATTAATTATTAACTATCCACCTAAATATTTCGAGTAAGCTCCCTCACATCTCGTACTCTCTTAATTAGACTACTAGACACGGACAAGGCCTAACACATACACAGACATTGACGAATACTAATTCATCAAAGCACAAGCCAATCATACTCTTCCGACGGTCCCGAACTTGAACTCTTATAAAGAGTACATTCGGTGCCGGAACTAAACACATCAGAAGCTTAATCAAAGCTTGTTCATGTTCATTTAATGTTATTAGATCAAGGAACAACATTTAAAACTCATCTCATAGCTTAAAACAACATTTTCCCCAAAACTGGGGTCAATGCGTGTGCATTCACTGACTAGAATTTGATGAAAGTTTCTGTCCAGTCAATGTGTGCGCATTGCCTGTAATGCGTGCGCATTGCCTCTGCTGGGAACAACTCTGAACATCCTGAAACAACAATGCGTGCGTATTCCTGGGAATGCGTGCGCATTGCACCTGCTGGGACTAAAAACTGAGCAACCTGTACCAGCAATGTGTGCGCATTGCTAGCCAATGCCTACACATTCCACCTGCAACTCCCTAAAACATGCTTTTCTACTCTTAAACGATTTCCAACTCTTTCCCATCATAAATCCTTAGCTAAACATTAGGAAGAGCCTCTTATTTGATCAAAGCAAACTCCAAAGCAAGAACTACGAGAAAGACTGTAACGACACTTCTCCAAACCTTGCTGAAACCTGAAACTTTTTGTATACACTCGATCCTTGTCCTTTCATGAATCTATTGCTCTACCTTGATCTAGAAACCGGTGAAAATCTTATAGGGAATTGTAAGAATTCTCCTTAGTCTTTATTTCCCAAAAGGTAGTGCAGATTTCCAACTTTGAGGGCAATGGACAACTTCTGAAAACTCCCCTCCTAGTGAGAGGTTTTTTTTTTTTTTTTTGTAGAAAATAACTCCCAATGAGTTATTGCCATGAAAGTCCATTAAATTCCTTTTAATAGCAATTACTCCCCTCAACTTCCTTCTTTAACTATTAATTACCATAATTAATATTTTCTATTTTTCGAGACTTTAACCCAAATTAATAAATATAAATTCCGAATTTTACAAAATGACACGTCTATCATTTCCTAAAGTTCGGGATATTACATTTTCTCATATCACAAGTTAATATTAAATGCATTGTTTTCAATTTTTCATTAAACAATCCAATATTATAACTCACCCTCGAAAAATAATACAATATTTTGCCTTGAAATGTTAAAAAATAAATAATTTATAAGGTTTCTTAAATTGTGTCAGAAAAACTAAAAGATCTTATGTGACGGGAGAGTAGTTAAAACCAATACTCATGAAAATATATTATTCAAAACTACAAGACAAGTGGTCCGAACCGGGTTATTCGGGACCACTTGATTCCGAATACCAGGAGCTTTAACCCACACACAATAAAATAAAAAAAACCTCCAAATGCTAAGTGTGTATTCGATACAATTTGAAGTTGGGATGAACTTTAAAATTTTGGATACTCAAATGTTAACATTAACGCCATAAAAAATAACGTATGTGATTATAATCATAATTTAAAGACAGTATGACACTGAAGTTGCTAATTTATATATTGAATTACACAAGATGTATATATATCGATCTCGCGATATAAACTGGTTCGATATAAACTGATTCTATATAAACTCATTATATAGAATGATCCTATATAAACTTAAACGTAAAGACACTGAACTTGCTGCTTATTGAATCACTCATTGTATAAACTACAATGCTTTCCCTTACATAAAAGATAAGTCGCATAAAATATTACTAATGATAAGCTTAAAAAAGATAAACACTCATAAAAAAAATTTAAAAAAAATAAAGAAGATAAACACCACGTTAACTAACATCTTATCTAAACAACTTGCATGGATAAGCTTTCGTTTGAACAAAGTAACAAACAACCCCATCGTTTAAACATTAAACTAAATATTCATACTTTAAATAAATTTATTACATTGTTATCCCATTGTTTCTTTATGTTTTTAGTTTCTGGGTCTGTTGGTGGTTACCGGTTATAGCCGCTAGTATCCGTTTTCGACGGTCTAAAACTACTAAATTTAGTCATTTGAAGTTTCTTTCGATGAACGAGGCCCAAGTTGCCTTTGATATGGCATATGCCTCTTATGTTGTTGTTTTTCTAAATCAAGTTCTCTATGATAAGACAATATTTGGTGTAATTGGAGCTTGCCCCATGATGCTTTTCTTTTCGTTTTTTCATCTTAGCAGTTTTTAGCAGTTGCTGGTGGTAGTCCGGTTCTATTTCCGGTGTCTTCCAGGCATGTTTCCGGTTGTATTTTTCGTTGAATTTATTTATTTACTAAAGAGAATCTTTTCTTTCCGTAACTAAAAAAAATAAATTAGAGAATTAGGGATAATTACAAGTTTTGAAATATTTTTAAGTAACATCACAACCACACACTTTTTAATAGGGAGAAGGACAATTTTTATATTTTTTATAGCCTAAAGGACAAAACCAAAAAACAAAAAAAAACAAAAAAAAAAAAACCCACGCCATGGACTCGTCCTGTTCCAATTTTTTTTTTGTTTTGTTTTTCTTTTTTTCTCTTTCCTCCTCGATTTTTAAACGCCATATTTTTTGATCTAGAGATCCAAACGCGATAAAAATTTCACTGAATTTTTTAATTTTTAATGCTCTTCGTTTTGAGACTTGGTTCGATATAATTACAACGTTTTTCGTGAGATTCACTGTCGAAATTCACTCAGTGGATCTTCCTAGTGAATCCGTGAATCCTGAAAATCAGTAAATATCGACAGTGAATTTTCATACAATAGTGAATTTCGACAGCGGATTTTCTGAAATCACGTCGGAAATAAAAAATTTGGTGAAAAAGTTTTTAAATTTGGAGTTATAGTTTGAAAGATATGAGTGTTTTAGAAATGGATGAGAGAGAAAGTGTGTTAGTTTTTTTTTTTTTTTTTTTTTTGGAAATGCGCCAGAAATTTTTATAAAAAAAAAATGTCATTTATGCGAAAGTTTCAAAAACCTGTCGTTCTCCCTAATTGATGAAATATTTGTGTCATTCTTCCTCATTACCCAAAAAAAAATTATTACATAATAACAATTCTATCTTTTCTTTCGAAATTCATCGTTATCTTCTATCAATTCTCTCATGTATTTGCTAAACAATTTGTATATCCGATACGGAACCACAACATGTTCCGAATAAAAATGATTCTCCTTTGTTAAAAAATACAAGGGGCTTTAAAATCACCACACTAAATCTAGAATTATCTTTAAAGACACCACATGTAGTATATCTATATTTTTTTTTTTTGAGAATGTATATCTATATTTTTAAACCTTATTGTGGTGCCTTAAAAGCTTCCAAATAATAATTATTCAACCTCTTTGTAATTGTCTACATTACAAGGAGCATTTATTATTATTTTTCCATCGATTCCCGAATTTATTAACAATTTAATCTCTTACCATTACTTTATAATTATTACATTAATGATAGTCAATATTATTTTTCCTCTTTATGAATAATTACAATATTCATTAACTTTTGACCTAAGTCGAATCCGTCACGGGCTTTGAACTCGTGCCATACCTAATCGTAGTGAAGTGGTACTACCTAAAAGACGCATAGTGCAATACCTTTAATTTTAAATTAAGAAGATAAATTTACGTTTTTTAATAGGTTTGTTTTATTACGAAAAACATCAACAAGTATTACAATCTGTTAGGATCAAGCGTTTACCGTTGTTACCGTTGTAAAATTGTAGTGTTGGCAATCTGTCCAACACTTGGACAATTTTATTTTAAATAATGTTCCAACCTTTATATGTTCCAACGAGGGTTCGGTCTCATGACCTCTGCCTCCGATGCCATGTTAGGATCAATCGTAATCATTCTATTAAAACCAATTGGTGTTAGTAAAGATAATATATTTCCTTATATCACAATCATTTAATATTTTTAATTATATAAAAACAGTGTTTTTTCCTTAAAAACTTTTTTCGTCCAAGCCCAAGATATCAAACTTAAGGGTGTACACGGATAGGATAATCTGAAAACCGAACCGAACCGAACTGAGGTAATTCGGTTCGGTTAATAAGAGCTACGGTTCGGTTTTTGGTTTTCAAAATGGTAAAACCGGAATTTTCGGTTCGATTACAGTTAGTGCTGTAAATTAGCCGAAACCGAACCGAAAATTCTTGTTTTTCCATTTTGAAAACAAAAAACCTAACCGTAGCTCTTATTAACCGAACCGTTTATATCCGAACCGAAATCAAATAGAAAAACCAAACTGTTTATAACCATATAGTGAATCAACATGTTGTAATGTATAATTTGGATGAAATTTGGTTTTTTCGGTTTGGTTTTTCGGTTAATCAACTGGTTATTTCGGTTCAATACAATTCGGTTATCTCTAATTATTTATTTCTGAATTTATTCCGTTTTTCGGTTAACCGACCGAACCGAACCGGTTATTTCGGTTTGGTTATCTTGTACAAACGGTTCAGTTTCGGCTCGGATTTTCAATTAACGAAAAATTCGGTTCGGTTTCGGTTACAGCCATTAACCGATCCGAACCGAACCGTGTACACTCCTATTCAAACTCCTACTTGTTTTAGAGTTGGTCATATGCAGAATTTTGATGAATTAATGGTTCATTTTGTAGACTTTGCATCTTTTATCTGATTTTTAGCAATTTAATTAGCGTTGTAATTACAAGGTGAGCAGGAAATTTTTCAAAAAGACATTCTTTCAACGCAATCGAGGTTTTATTTATTTATTTTTCATTTTAAGCCTTACTAAAAAAAACCAAGCAAAGCTACCACCCCAATTTTATAAGCTATCAATCAATGTAGTCGATATAGCAGAACTTTAAAGAGTAATGATATGGGACAACGGTTGTGCCTCAACGATGATCTGTATTCTTGATCATAATGAATCTATATTGATCATAATGTACATCTTACATAATCAACAATGCAGATCATCTGTTGCGCATCTATCATTACTCTTCGCATATATAATTTTAAAGGGAAAAAAGTGTAATGATCAAGCAATACGATCGAAGGTCATGTATATAAAAAAAAAAAATTGATTAAAATATGTGTCGTTTACATGGAAGTGTCGGGAGAATGTCTCTTGTTAATAAAATACAAACTTTTATATATATATGGAAAATATGATAATATCACTGTCACATGTAAAACACACATCACGTAGAAAAATTACATGATACTCCACATTTAAAAATAGAAAGGGAAAAAAAAAAAAAAAAAAAAAAACGTTATTCAAAAAATGGAGTACTATTAATGGTCGTATACAGTGTACCCTTTTTTTTTTTCCTTCCCAAAAATAGATAGATGAGTTGGAGATGACATGAAAGTTGTTGATCATGATTCATTTATTCTTCATGTTGAAAATTTCAAAATAATAATGAGATAAAGATAATGCCTAGCTATCTATAAGCAAGCTAAAAAAGTATATTAATTAAGTACACCTAACAACTTATAATGTCACTCGACTACGTGAAATATGTGATGCCATGAGGGGGAAAAACATGTGAACCCCTCTAACACGTATACTTATGTTTATCAACAACTTTCATGGACGAAAACTACATGCTTATCGTTTCATTATGTTAATTTTCAGTCAGTTGAGCTTCAATCCAAAAGGTCCCTACGGTCATGTTTCTCAAATTTTGTGAATGATGTCTTTAATGATCCGGTCTGTAAATGTTTTCTTTACACATGTTTTTACTGAGAAAAGTCAATATAGATTATCAAACTCTAAACCAACCTTAAATGCAAAGCTGTACTATGCCCTGAGGACGAATGTCTCAGTTTTCTTATATGTCTTAAGGTTGTGATATTGTATATTATGATTTTCCAATGTATAGTTGGATAAGATTCACAACACGAGAGGATGTCCGACAATGAAACACGGAGGATGGAACCGTATGGAAGTTGATGAACACAATACAAATTTATGGTACAATAGTTATTCATGAGTTATATTAATTGAATAGGTAAGAAGTTTTTTTACTTACTCTTTCTCGTATAGTACTAACCGGTATATATGGAATGCATATCACTCATGTATTTAATATAACTCACAAATAACTATTGTGTCATACCACTGGTGTTCGGTTTGATAGTCAAGTTAAGGACTCATGAAGATCAAGAACGTTACAAATTATTATGGGTGATGTTCCTGTAATTATTATAGAAAACGCTTATACCATGGATGTTCTTCTCTTGAAAAAAAAAAATTCACATAAAAATGTGATGCAATGTAGTAATTTATGTGATGTTTTGAGTGTGTTGGTGTCGACGGAAACCTTTTAAAGAAAAACAAGTGGTGAATCATAACAATTAACATACACAGACAACTCCATATGCAACAAGTTTTTAATAGTTTATTATATAACAAGTTTTTAATACTTTATTATACAATGCGTCGGGTGGGTACGTAAAAGCATATCATACCCTATACACTATCCACGGTAGGTTTTGAATAATCAAATACATACCCTATATAACACACTTTTAAATTACCTTATCCTTGTAGGTGGAGTAGTAGTGAATATCCACCGGGTTGGATCAAAATTGACATCACTAAATATGATCCTATCAATTATCATTATCAACCTTCACAAGTGTGTAATTAATGTACGCTATCCGTCTCAAAAGATAAGTTTTCGTAGCTTTTTGCATTTATCCAAAAATATAAGTCATTTTATATTATCAATAAATCAATTATTCCTCTTTTAACTACTCTAAATTATTTGCATTTCAACTACTTATCATTATCATAGAACTACTTAAGTTACATTAATTCAGTTTCTTCATCATGGTAAAAACTTCTAAAATTAGTTATATTTCACGATAAATGTTGTAGTTTTGCTTTTGCAAGTTGCAACGATCAAGATCAACAGTCTCTTCGGGTACTGGATGAGAATTTCAATGTTGGGCCTCTATTAGCCTCAAGGTTGGGCCTACATGAACTCTCAAAAAATAAATATGCGAGTTCTATTGGCACAACGTAAATATTTCGGGATCACATTCTCTTATATAAATTGTTATTATACATATAAATGTGGTAACGAAAATGTTTATATGACGCCAATAAAACTCCTAAAATAAAATGCAGTCTCACGTCAAAAGAAAGAAAAAAAAAATGGAAATCAGAAACAAAATGCAAGTTTTACCTTTTCTTTATTCCGTTTCATAACTTTTGTTTTGTTTTTGATGTATGTCTCACTAAGAGTTAGTGCTGTTAACAAGCCGAACCGGACTGAGTATCATTTGTTCAAGTTCAGTTTGTTTAGGTTATGAGCTTGTACATATTCGTTCGTTTAATAAAAACACAGAAAAATACGTTCAAGCTTGGTTCGTTAAGGTACGAGCTGTTCGTGAACGTTTGTTTAATAAACGAAGATAAAATTCATTTATAAAGAAATTTTGTTCGAACTCGTGTTCGAGTTTGACATGCTACATGAATTTTTGCCTCTCAATTCGAGTTTGTCTTGTTAAGGTATAAAAAATTAAGTCCAAATATGAAAAAGAAATGAAGAGATAGAGCTTCCATGTGTCATTGTTTCATTGGTTATGTTTAGATAAGGTGACACCTCCACATTAAGTTTGTTAGGATGGTTATTAGATTGCTAATGTTGTAACATTAAATATGCTGGTGCTGTAAACCTTTTGTCATTAATGTTAATATATATATATATATATATATATATATATATATATATAACAAAATCTTTCTTGGTATCAGAGATTCCATGGCGGAAGCTCCACTGCCGGAAACACCATCACCTCCCACAACTGGAGGAGTTGTGAGTCTAAATCCACCTCAATATGCCATTTCCGCTCCCATAAGCTCTCAGAGCTCTCACATTGCTACCGGAATCCCAGTTACCGGGTTTTCATTCACTCAATTGAGTTCTACACATGTCTCCGGCAGCTCTTTTCCTCCATACTCTGGTGTTCAACCACCACACGCAGGACCGTCCTTTTCTGGTTTCAACTTCGGAGCTCCACCTCTGACCTTATCTCAAGCTCTGTTTCCTAGACCGGAGAACTTGATGCCTACAATCCGATCAACGAGCCCAATCTCATCACTTACTGCTCTTACTCCAGCACCCTTTCATGGTCACCTAAATCAAACAAACACCGTTAAGTTGACCAGAGAAAACTACCTGATGTGGCGTTATACGATTCTCCCTGTGGTGAAAGGCTAAAAACTTGATGGCCATCTTCTGGGCACGCTTCCACGGCCACCGGAAATACCAGGTCTGCGCTCAAATCCGGCTGTTGAAGAATGGGATTCTGTTGACTACTTACTGCTAGGATGGCTCATTGGATCAATGACAGAACAGCTTCTAACCGAGGTAATTGAATGTACTACAGCTCATGAAGTTTTGTCTACTTTAGAATGTTGGAATACAAAAGTGCACTGGCTAGAGCTGAGAAATGAACTAGATCTATGGCTGATTATCTTGCTATGATGAAATCTTACAGTGATAATTTAACATCTGCTGGTTACCCCATGTCAAAATCTGAGTTGATATTAGCCACCCTTGGAGGTTTAGAAAAAGAATATGAAGCTATGATTGTTAATTTGACTACCAGAATTGGCTCCTTGACATGGCACGAAGTGCACTCCCAACTAATCACACATGAAAGGCTGGTTGCAAGGTTTAAATGCTCATTCTGCATCTGGGGCTCACAACACTCTCAGTGCTACTCTGGTTAATTATTCAAGAAGTTCAGGACCATGCAGGTCTTGTCCAAGGCCAAATGGTTCAGGCCAGAATTCATTTAGAGACAGAGGAGGTACCAGAGGTGGTAGAGGAAGAAGTGAAGGAGGTGGAAGAGATGCTAGCAACAATAGCAACAGTCAAATAATTTGTCAACTATGTTGCAAGCGGGGACATACAGTGGCCATTTGCTGGCACAGGTTTGAGACTGACTTCATGCCTGATATAAGTGGTGGAGCTGCCAAATCAAGTCAACCATCAGCATTTGTGGCCAGTCCAAGTACAGTAGCTGATAATGCTTGGTATCTTGATAGTGGGGCCACCAATCATGTTACATCCGATCTGGGAAACCTGGCTCAAAGTTCAGCTTACCATGGTAATGATACACTGACAGTAAGGAATGGTGAAAACCTAGCCATTACACACATAGGACATACTGTCCTTCACACTCACATTGGCCCACTGTACTTAAATACTATCCTTCATGTTCCACATATCACTAGAAACCTTCTTATCTTATACAAACTGGTTTCTGATAATGATATTGTTGTTGAATTTACTAATAATGCCTGTTTTGTTAAGGACAAGGTTACAAAGACAACAGTTCTCAAGGGACAGCTCAAGGATGGCTTGTATTAGATCATGCCTCTGAACAACGAGTCAGCACAGACCTCCCTTCAATCCAAGCATCCTTCCATAACCGTCCTGATCAGGCACATTCAACCCCAAGCTACTAGTGCTTAGTACTACATTTCTGTGATGCCTACCAATTTGGCAAATCTCATGCTCATCCTCATTTGCCCTCATCCACTCATGCTGCATCTTTGTTTGACCTAATTCACAATGACATCTGGGGCCCTGCTCCTATCAAGTCCACTAAAGGATATAACTATTACATACACTTGGTAGATGATCACACCAGATTCACTTGAATTTTTCCTTTGAAACAAAATCAGAAGCCTTGTCTATGTTTGCTAATTTTAAAACCCTTGCTGAGACTCATTTCTCTACCAAAATCAAATATGTGCAGTCTGATTGAGGGGTGAATATAGACCCTTTGAAGCATTCCTAAAATAGCATGGTATCACCTTTAGACATCCATGCCCTCATGATCATGCTCAAAATTGAAGAGCAGAAAGAAAGCATAGACACATTACTGAATTAGGATTAACCATGCTAGCTCAAGCCTTCATGCCACTTAGGTTTTGGTGGCATAACTTTCAAGCCTCAGTCTCCATCATTAATTGTCTTCCTACACCTGTCCTACACATGAAATCTCCACATAAGTGTCTGTTTGGTAATAAACCCAACTATCACACATTCAAAGTCTTTGGATGTGCTGCTAATCCCTATCTTAGGCCCTACCAAACTACCAAATTCCAGTATCACACAAGCCAGTGTGTTAACCTTTGTATGAGTCCTTATCATAAAGGGTATAAGTGTCTAGACAAGATTGGCAGAATCTGTATATCCAACAATGTCATTTTCAATAAGAGCTGAGTCAGTTTCCTTTTGCTGTCAACTTTACCCAGGGTCCATCTAGGCAACTTGTTACTGATCCTCACATTGTCACCACTCAGTTACCTCATTCAGAGGGGCATCCTGAGACCAGAGCTAAGCCATACCTGGAACCTGAAACTACTGGTAATGATCCTAACAACTCTATTACTGTTGGAAATCACCCTACTGAAGACCCTACTGCACACCCTACTGAAGACCCTACTGCACCGACTTTTTCACCACATTGCACTGAGAACACCAGTACTAGTGTCCTACCTAGTACACCTTTGTTAGTGACAGGTTCACCACATTCAAGCCAAAGCACCAACACACATGCACACACAAGTGCACAATCAACATCTAATCCTGAATCTAGTCCTAGTCCTCTCTACCCTGTGTCAAAACTCACCCTATGCAAACTCGGTCTAAGAGTGGTATATTCAAACCAAATACTTACACCACTTCACTGACTAAGTTTCACTCTTTTCCTACTAAACCAACAAGTGTATCAGAAGCTTTGAGGAGTGAAAACCGGAAGTAGACTATGATGGAGGAGTATAGGGCATTGGTTCATAACATGACATGGGATTTAGTCAAACCAGACAGGAATCATAGTCTGGTAGGAAGCAAATGGGTGTTCAAATTGAAGCTGAAGCCAGATGGAAGTATTCTAAAATATAAAGCAAGGCTTGTTGCCAAGGGATTTCATCAGAACTTTGGGATAGATTCACTGAGACCTTCAGTCCAGTGGCAAAACTGTCCACAGTTAGGATAATTCTGGCTATTGCAGTAGCCATGAACTGGCCTATCAACCAGATTGACATAAACAATGCATTCCTGAATGGACCTCTAAAAGAACCAGTGTACATGGTGCAACCAGAAGGGTATCCAACTAAACCTGGATTTGTTTGTAAGCTGACTAAGGCCATCTATGGGCTCAAACAAGCTCTTAGGGCTTGGTTTGAGGCATTGAAGAACCATCTGCTCCACTGGGGGTTTAAAAGATTGTATCTGACACTTCACTGTTACAATTCAAGTTGGAAGGTCAGGTGTTATTTGCTTTAGTCTATGTTGATGATATACTGCTGACTGGAAACTCACCAAAGTTAATCTAGAAATTCATCAAGCAACTTGATTCCAAGTTTTCTTTAAAAGATCTTAGCCCTGTGTCACACTTCCTGGGAATGCAAGTGACAAGGGACTCCAATGGCATTTGAACCAGTCACACTATGCAACACAACTATTAAAAAGGCTTGGATTGGGACACCTGGAAAACAATTACTACCTGAACAAGGAGAACCTCTATCTAATCCTACTGTATATAGGAGTGCCATTGGAACACTGCAATATTTAACTTTGACCAGACCTGATATAACTTTTGCTGTCAATACACTGAGTCAGTTTATGCAGAATCCTCACACAGATCACTGGAAGGCACTTAAAAGACTCCTTAGATATGTTGCAGGCACCTTGGACATGGGACTGATATTCCAACCATCCAAAACACTGAAGGTTCATGGATTTTCTGATCCTAACTAGGCTGTATGTCCAATTGACAGGAAATCTACTGGAGGATATTGTGTTTATTTGGGAGACTCGTTGATCTCATAGAGCTCTAAGAAGCAAGCAGTGGTGTCCAGATCAAGCTGTGAATCAGAGTATAGGTCCTTGGCAAACTTAGCTTCAGAAGTGAAATTGATGACAAATCTATTTCAGGAAATTCAGCTTCAGATTCCCAACATTCCCACCTTATGGTGTGATAACACAGGAGCCTACTCCTTAGCTCAAAATCCTGTGTATCATGCAAGGATTAAGCACATTGAAGTTGATATTCACAACATTAGAAATATGGTGCTGAACAAAGAGATACAGGTTTTCAGATCAGATTGCAGATTGTTTTACAAAGGCCTTACCTGTCAGCTCTTTTGATACATTCAGGCACAAACTAAATGTAGTTCATCCACATATTAGTTTGAGAGGGGCTGAAAATGAAATGAAGAGATAAAGCTGTCATGTGTCATTGTTTCATTGGTTATGTTTAGATAAGGTTACACCTCCACATTAAGTTTGTTAGGGTGGTTATTATATTGCTAATGTTGTAGCATTAAATATGTTGGTGCTGTAAACTTTTTGTCATTAATGTTAAGATATATATAATATAACAAAATCTTTCTAAATAAATAACAAACGTTGTAATAAAAACATTGGGACAACTCTATCTATATTCTATAAATTTACTCTAGAATATCTGTTAGATAATTCAATTATTTTTTCATCCCAGCCATTTGGTACCTCGACAATATATCACCACAAGTTGTTCATCTTTTGTGTTGCCACTACGCAAAGTCAGGCCAAGCCCTACTTAAGAAGATTGAATAAGTTATTATTACGTATATTTCTTTCTATCTCTCTCTCTGTCTGTTGTTGTCAATTAAAGTAGGCAAGAGAATGCGCAATGGACGATAGTGAGTGATTCAGTTGGGCGGGCACCCACCCATATAGGACAGGACTAGGTGGATACCAAAATGTTTACCAGGAGCGTCCCTGTCTAAATTTAGGTTCGGGGCCAAAAAAAAAATTTAGGCCATCGCCCTTCGAAAAAACCAGTAACAAAAATATATATAAAAAAATAAAACAAAAAAACTGCGTGTGATAGTCATGGGTTTGGAATGAAAAAAGCCTACTTATTTGGCTCCTAGTCCTAGTTTAAAAAAACAAAAATTATTGTAGCTTACAAAATTCAAAACCAGGTCTCATGTCTAGTATACTTGAGTGCTAACCATTAAGGTAATGCATTCCTTGTTTATATAAATACATTATATATATAATATTAGGTCAAAATTTCGTAGGACCCTTAAATTTATTGATTTTCGGGGGGACTCCGGGCCATGGCCCCCTTGCCCCCCACAGGGGCGCCCCTGATCTTTACCAATATTTAGGCTGCTATCTCCATGACTTTCTTTCTTGCCTTGGTCATTACCCATTTTCTCTCTTCTTCTTCAGTTTATTTTCCACTGACATACGTACACATGACAAATTTTATCGTATGCATGGTATATATATATATATATATATATATATATATTCATATGTGCTTTGCTGACTTTTTCATTAATAATTGTAGAAATCTGAACTCAAACCCATATAAGAGGAGGGACCTCATCCCCAAAACATAGGTTGTGAGGTGAGGGAATTTCATCTCTTAATATGGTGGATTATACAATGACAAGTTACTTTAACACGCACCCTCAAGTGTGGGTCTGGCACTCTCAAGGCCAACAAAAAGGCCCAACACTTGCACAATAAAGGGTGGCTATGATATCATGTAGAAATCTGGGTCCAAACCCATATAAGAGGAGAGACATCATCCTCAAAACCTAGGTTGTGAGATGAGGGAAGTCCATCTTTTAATATGGTGGGTTACACAATGACAAGTTACTTTAACACTAATAATATTCATTACTTTAACACAATGACAAGTTACTTTAACACTAATAATTGGACTTCTATTCTATGCTATCCCATTTCCACCCGAAAAAAGTTTTTTTTTTCTTTTCCCTTTATTTTAAACAGCATATAGTCATAAATATGTAATTTATATGAAAAGTTTGTAATTTCACTCTTTTATTATTAATATTCATGTGCCCTTTTCCAATTTCCATATATTTTCACCTTCATAATTTACATACATTTGTGTATACTCATACTTGACGGTTTCCATTGGACTAATTTAATGGACAATAATAATGCCTTTCCATTTGAAGGTTAGAGCAACCGTACTGATTAAGTGAATAGAGTTAATCTATTCTTTGACATGTGGCATTTTTTAAGTTGTCTATTTATATGACTAAATTTTGGATAGAAAATTAAATGAAAAGACCATGTACGTAGTGGTAAATCAAAACTCCATTATCCATATCATATTTCTCATTTATTTTATTGTTATGGTCTTACAAGTACATGTTGTGGCCACTTGAATAAAAGTATAAAAAAATGGTCAATTATTTAAAATGACTGATTTTCAACTTATTAGGAGTAATAAGACATTTCGAAATCTTATTTAGTTATACGGACATTCTAATTTTAAGAAGGAAACTTATTTAATTATAAGGACATTCTAATTTGAAGTGGATAAAGAGAAAGAAGGAAAAAAAAAATTCTTTTTTTATTTTTTATTTTTTAATTCACCATATTTCTAAAGGTCATATATTTTTATCTAAAACTCGGATCATCATAATTTTTTCACTAAAATTCATATTTTTTCGTCTTCTTTAGTCTAAAATCAAATTTGATATTTTTTTCGAATAAATTTCATAAAATCAATTTTTTTCTTCATAAAAATCGACGTGACGTATTGATCACCATCATGCATTGACCACCAACACTAATCAAATAAGCCAACATCAATCAAATATTTAAAGATAACAAAGAAATAAAGTTACTTTACAAAGTTATCAAATGTGTGTATCAAGTTGTATATGCGGTGACATCAATATCATTGCATCAGTTATCTAATTGTAAATACAATCATCAATGTCCCTGCATCAGACATCAATGTCACTGCATAAAACCTAACAACTAGATCGGTCAGCTCTGCTCTTGTTTTGCATTTCTCCAAATGTGGAGCTTTAA
Source organism: Gentiana dahurica var. dahurica (assembly GCA_024500145.1). Taxonomy (NCBI): domain Eukaryota; kingdom Viridiplantae; phylum Streptophyta; class Magnoliopsida; order Gentianales; family Gentianaceae; genus Gentiana; species Gentiana dahurica. Next base: position 888,170 of record CM044899.1, on the reverse strand, counting down.
TATGGATAGAAGTAAAAGTTTGGTGAAACTACAAAGACTCTTCACTATGACTCTTGTAATGGCCACACGTTATTTGTGCCCTCCTGATAATTGGATTCATTGTGGAATCCCTCAATTCTTTAACACGATCTTGAATCATTTGACGATCTTGTTTAGCTTAATGTCCCTGCATCATTCATCAATGTCATTGCATCGGACATCAATGTCACTGCATAAGTCATCAATGTCCTTGTATCAGACATCAATATCACTGCATAAGTCATCAAAGTCACTGCATCAGTCATCAATGTCCATGCATCAGACATTAATGTCACTGTATAAGTCATCAATGTCACTGCATAAGCCCAGACCACCAAGATGATCATAGAGGGCACTCTTGTCAATCTCTTGATGATGGTAACTCTTACACACATTGTAAAACACACTCTGCACTAATAGGCCATCCAGATTAACTATCACCAGCAACCCAACCAAGAATCCACCAACCATAATTCTTGATGAAAGCATACCTTCACCATCAACATTCTTGACGTTTCAAAGCAAAAGGATAACTTTTACAAGTTTCCTTACACAAATACCAAAAAGGAAGAATGTTACGCAGCACTAACATATGATGTACCCAAAAAAAGAGCACCACAACAACACCTTAGATATCCTCAAAAGATCATGGTTGTCCAGGTATCCACCTGTCATGTATTGAATTTAAAGTTGAGCAATCATGTACACGAATAGACAATGAAGACCCAAATGCCATAAACATGAGTCTCTGTTACTCATCAACATTTCCTGCACATTGCACATTGTACCTTGAAAGCAGAAACCGTTTGGAAACTAATAGAACGTACAAGCAGTTGAACTAATTCTAAAATTACCACACTTGAATCAATGGCAAACACGAATATTTTTAGGACCTAAGCATATCCACAAAATGAATCTGCAGACGGATTCTGAACGAAACAATTCAGAATTGGATCAATTTGACACTGATAGAACAAACGCATACAGAAAATCAATGGTGACATTCATTAACTGCATATCAAACTCATAAATAGATCAAAATAAGGAAAATGAAGAAACAATGGAGATCATGTACATAAACCCAATAGTGAAATTAATTAACTTTGTATCATCCATTTAAAAGAGGGAAAAAAAATTCCAGAAATGCAAAATTCATACTTGCCACTGTGGGACCCATCTCCAACACGAAGGCGAACGTCAGCAACCGGTGCGGCATAAGCCCCATCAGCTTCCCCTTCACTCGGCGGAGATGAATTTATATCCAAAAGATCCAAGCCTCCACTGGGACCGCCACTCCTTCCCGGCCGTTCATCCTCCCCATGTTTAAGCAAGCACTTGAAAAACTTCCAAACCCGTCGCTCCTCTTCCGTACCCAAAAATTTAACTTTAGAAACCCCCTGACACTTCGAGCAAACCACGGAAACTTTGCCCGAGTCCTTCTCCACCTCTTCCCTAACCTGACGGGAACTACTACCACCACCACCACCACCACCGGTAAAAACTCCACCACCCCTCCTCTTTCGCGGCGGAAGTGTAGTAGGAGGTGGGTCGATCACAATCACAAAAAATTAGAATAGAAAGACGGAAAAATAGGAAAAGAAAAACATTAGATCGTCTTATAACTAAATAAGATTTTAGAGTGTCCTAAATGATCATTAAGTCTCTAACGACGGCCTTATAACTAATAACCACTAAAAAAAATAACCATGGAACGGTGAAATGATATTTTAAATAATATTTTTCAGAGAACACAGGTTTATTGGCCGTCCAAAAAAAAATTCGCTATTTTTTGCCTGTTATTTTTCCATTGACCAATTGAGTAGTCTATTCTTAGAAGAAAAAAAAAAAAAAAAAACCAACAAACAAACACCAACCAACAAACAAACACCTCTCCAAGATTGGCTCATTAATCTTGCTCTTATTGAACGAGTAGTAAAGGGCGGGAGGCATCAATATAGACGGCTCTGCTTAATATCTTCTGGTATTATATAATCTATAATCAGGGGCGGCTCTACCTTAGGAGGTCAACCAACAAACAAACACCTCTCCAAGATTGGCTCATTAATCTTGCTCTTATTGAACGAGTAGTAAAGGGCGGGAGGCATCAATATAGACGGCTCTGCTTAATATCTTCTGGTATTTTATAATCTATAATCAGGGGCGGCTCTACCTTAGGAGGTCAACCGACCCGCTAAAAAAAAATATTACAGTAAAAAAAAAATTATACGTTCACATCAACATGTGAGATCGATTCCCTTATTTTTTTTATATTGATCGTATTAACCCGTATTGAGCTATAATATATAAGATTAAGTATAATAATTACAAAATATAATAAATTTTCGATTCCTATCCCCAAATTTCTGAAACCGACCTTGTCAATAACTCTTTTTAATTTAAACACTATTTAGTAGTATAGTACTACTTATTTGGTATATTTTGTCCTCTTCTTCTTAGTATTATACTATCGTTTTCTAAGAATAATTCAGCCTTAAAAACTCAACTCCACTTTTGGTAATTGGTAGAGGAAAAAGTCAAAAAGTCAAAAAAAAAAAAAACCAAGTCCAACATGAATAGCATTTACCCAAATGTCAAACGGGACTTGGTCACATACTTACGATACAAAATTTGTATATAAAGGCCACCACACCACTTCATATAAACATGCAGCTCAAAATACTCTACTATATATATACTACTTGCATTTTACTTTGTAACACAAATTAAAACAGAGATATGGATATAATCAACCCTCTTGGATTCTTTGAGATGATGAAGAGATACTACAGGAGAAGAAATTACAAAAAGCTTCAAGATGCAGCCCGAGTTAAAAGAAAGCTCAAGATTGTGTATCTGGGAAACAGAAAGAATCATCAAGATTCCTGCAAGAAAAAGAATACCCGAAAGGCGGGATTCTTGTTTCTAACGCCATTGAAGCTTGTGGAGAAGTTTCACGAAGCATATGTTGATGGAGTCATGCGTTTAGATGGAGAGAAGAAGAAGAAGAAAAATGGACAACAAAAGGCGGTCCGAAAAAGCCGAACGGTTCCGGTTTTACTGTCTGCATCCACGAATGAAATAGTGGATAGTAAGATGGTTATGGAAATTTACAAAAGAATGGTGTCTCTACATGTTGTTCAATCTGCAGTTACCATTGGGGCTTGAATATATTTGTAATTGTCGTTGGTTTATTAGTATGAAAACTGTGAATGGAAAAGCAAAAATTGCTCTGTTCCCTTCATTTTATTTGCTCACATCGTTGTTTACATTGTGTGTTTACAAACAATACTAAAGATAGAAAGTTATCTTACAACAACGATGTTTCCAATCTTACATTGTACGATGTCTTAAAAGAAAATACAAGCTGAACTTACAACATGTCTCGAAAGAATATACAACAAGTCTTGAAAAGAAACACAACTTAGTTTGATACATCATAGATAAACAAAGAAAAATGAAATCAACAAGTAAATCATGGCATCGTCAATTATCATCCTCAAAATCGTCATCAAGCTCCGGATCAACCTGTTCGTCTTCTCACCCTAAAAGCAAACACACAAATATGCAATTGCGGTAAGTACAACGGTACTTAGTCTAGAGGTAGAAGCTATTGAATAATTAAGTTTTACAATGAAATGTTCATAAAATTATTAAGTTATCTTTGTGAGACCGACTCAACTCTAGGGTTCACGTCATGCTCACCAACATGTCGTGAAATCCTACTTGTTTCTAGCTTGGCTTATCTGTGTTACATCAGTATTCAAGGGAACTACGCATGGTGCTGCTCACCACGAAGTATCTGGGTGCAACCTATTGGTGGATCACACCAATAGCCACGGGCTAGCCCCGACGGTGTACACGTTCGTTGAAGTCCCTCCGTACTTGAGGTCTTAATAACCTACAGAGTTATTCATTTGTGAACTCCCTCTACTCTTGTTGCCCCTCAAAGGTTAGCAGAGTTGTTCACTTTATCCGACCGCCTCACATCGCTATATAGACTTGTGTGCCTTATCAAGAATGACATGATGTTTAGGCTTTTAACTACATAAGTACATGTATTATTAATTGTTAACTAGCGACCTAAGTGTTTTCAAAGAAAAGCTTACTTACAACTTCTACTCCCTCACCTAGACCCATAGACAAGGACAAGGCCTAGTACATTACATAGATATTGATTAATACTAATCCATCAAAGCACAAGCCAATCATCCTCTTTCGACGGTCCCGAACTTCAACTCTTAGAAAGAATTCATTCGGTGCCGGAACTTAACACATCAAAAGCTTAATCATGACTTGTTCATGTTCATTTAATGTTATTATATCAAGAAACAACATTTAAAACTGGATTCGGGACTCAAAACACTTAAAACAGCCAAACAACCCCTTTTTGGCGCGTGCTATGCCCTTTTGGCGTGCGTCAAAGCTCAAGCAGGAACTTAACAGCTCTCTGCTTTTGTTTTAGCGCGTGCTAAAGCCATTAGGCGCGCGCTAAAAGCTCTCTGAATCCCCATCCCACATTCTATTTCACTTTTAACTCGCGCTACACCCCTTTGGCGCGCGCTAAAAGCTCTCAGTACCTTTTTACCCCATTTCTGGTTTCGTTTGGCGCGCGCCAAACACCCAAAACATACTTTTCTGCGCTTTTACGATTTCTAATCAATTTCAAACATGTTCAACATCAAAACACTCAGAAAAACAGTCCTTTATCATACCATAATATTCTACACTTTAACAGCAACGTTTAAACATGATTTCTACCATCAAAATAACACTAAAACTCAACCTTAACATCATAAAAACAATAATTATTCATTAGGAAGAGCCTCTTACTTGTTAGCAAGCCAAAACCAAAGCAAAACTTCAAGAACAACTGCAACACTTGTGAACTTTTCCAAGAAAACCTATTTGATCAACAATTGGATAAGAAATAATTGTGATGAAAAGCTTTTAAACCATTATAACTACGAAATATACCTCTTAACAAGCAGAACTTGATCAAGAACCAAACTAGGGCTTTTATTACCTTTTCAGAACATGGAAAACTTGCTATCAAAACGGTGTCCTCTTCATGCTAAAACCGTTTCTCCAATTGTTCTGGAATCCAACAAGAACTTGATGAGAATTTTGGAGAATTCTCTCTTATGCTTTTTTGTTCCTTTTTCCTTTGCAAAGTTTGACACTTTTGATTCTGATGCTTTGTGACAACTTCCAACTCACAAGGGAAATTTATTTAGTAAAAAATAACTCCTCAAGAAGTTATTGTCCATTAATTCCCTTTTATTTAATTACCATTATTTCTTTTCTTTTTTTACTTTAATACCATAATTACACTAAATATAATATTGCGAATTTTACAAAATGACACGTCTGTCATTTTTTAAAATTCGGGATATTACATAGACATGTAGCCAATTTGTAATCATCAAAAAGTAAAACATCTAAACCAAACGAATGTTTCCATAGCACCCAAAGCTCATCATGAACATGTTCATGAATATATAAATCATCAATATATCATCCTCGTTTGGTAAAGTGATTAACTCGAGTAATCAAGTCTATTATTTCTCAATCTTATATTTTAATAATCTTCTCTAAATATTTCAACGTGGGATATTACAGATAGAAAATTGTGATATTAACGCAATGGTCTATTATTTATTTATTTTTGCTATTGAATTTACCCTAACGGGATTTGAAATTTTGATTTTCTTAAACCCAAACATATTTCAATAGATTCAATAGCAAACATTGATAGTAATATTATTGAAATTCTAAAATGACTTCTGGTGTTTTTGATGCATTGAAAATGTACTTTTTATTTTCTGAAGTGTAAGACTTTGTTTAATCTTGTAATTAATGTGATGGCATAAGTGGAAAAAAATAATAAATGATGTATTGACAATCTAAAATGACAGATATAAGTGGAAGAAACAAATTCTCAAAAGTGACATTTAAAAAAAAGGAGGGAGTATTTTTTTTGAAAAGGAACAATAGGCTATTTAGTTGGAGAATAATTATGGTGCATCAGTGATTTGGAGGGTTCTACCAACTGGTGGGATAAGATGTATTCAACACATCCACTTTCACACAATAGAGGTGTGTATGTGTGAAGTGGATGTATCATATTCATCCACTTGGTATAACTCCATAATAACTATTGTACAATAACTCTTCTCAGTTAGTTGACGTCTTCACTTTTTTTATTTTTTTATTTTAAGGAACACGTTCCGAAAAAATTGAATATCGATTTCTCTCTCCTACCAAGTTATTTAAACGGTCGAAACTTTTTATTTTAACCTTCGATCATTAAATATTTTCATCATAATTCATATTTTTTGTCATCTTCATTTTGATATCTCATATGATCTCTTTCGACGTAATTTTTGAAATCCGAAAAAATATTTGCGTCAACCACGATTGTCACATTGTTTGCAGTAAACACCCTCATAGTAACACCCCCACAGTAACATCCCCACAGTCACACGCTCAAGGTAACACATTTTATTAACAATACACAGTGACAGTAATATTTATACAGTAACACATGTGACTCATAAAGACACCCTCATGGTAACACTTTTTTAACAATACAAAGTGACAGTAACATTAACAGTAACAGTAACACCTTACATATAGAGTAACACTTTTACATTAACACATTTTTTTAACAATACACAGTGACGGTAGCACCTTACGTATACAGTAACACCGTCACATTACATTTTTTTTATTAACAATGCACAGTGACAGTAACGTTAACGCCAAATATTATACAGTAACACCTGTAGTTTAAGGTTTGGGCATGGATTCATGCAACTGTGACACCTCACAGGATTTTGTAGTAACACTTTCTCAATTTGCAGTAACACCCACTCAACATTTGCAATTACACCATCACAATTTTGCAATAACACTTCACAACGACACCACCATCACTCATTCCCCAGGGTGACACCCTCAGTCCTCAGAGTGACGGCCCGAAAAACTTGTGTCTTCACAGTGTTACCCAAAAAACTGGGCAATGGACAACCTCACTACCTTGTTGCATTCGTCAAGAAAAACCATGACTTGCTGAAACTTATAATGCAGAACTGTGTAAGGTAACCTTCTCAAATGCAAACAAGATGAAATGTAGAAAACAAGTTTGACATAAATATCAACACAACTTGAATAATTACTCATACAAGAATCACCAGCTTTAAGATAGCAGTTGTTGCGGTGTTAGCTGGCATCAGTGCATTCAAAAACGTAAAATGCTAAGCAATTCATATAAAATACACATCATTTAAGTTTTCCTCTTGTAATATATATATATATGTGTGTTAAAAACACATACGAGAAACTTGCTTTTGAAGAAAGATAAAACAGATGCAATCTAACAGTAAATATAGCGGAAATTGATAAAACACAGAAACAAAAAGAATACAGTGATTTAACGTGGTATCCGGCGTTGTGCCGACTAATCCACGGGCAGAAAATGAGATATTTTACTATGCATAAAAGTTACAAAGTTTTTCACACTCTTGAAAAACACACATATTATTGATTACAACGGATGATATTTATAGACACAAATCCCTAAACCCTAGCCGCCATAGGATCTTTGTCGGATTGTCATAAATGCCCCGGATGTGGTCCCCAGCTAAAACTGACTCTACCAGACAAAACTCAGCTTCAAACTGACTTTCTCTTGTAATAAACCAACACAGATGTAGAACTCACTTGTGTTCAGCAAACTCAGTTTCTACGAAAAGTCAGTTTCACTTCACAAAATTGACTTTCAAATTAGTTCCACCAGTTTTAGAGATCAAGTCACAAAACTGACAATGCACACACACACACACACACACACACACACACACACGCATATATATATATATATATATATATATATTTTATTTTTTATTTTTTTTTTTTTTTTTTTCTTTTGAGAGTCGTCTTGTAATATATAATCGCTTGAAAGAAAAAAAAATGTGCTTTAATGTTGACTTAGCCCTCTTCTCCTTGTTATATGCCGTTTTCTAAGAATAATTCAGCCTTAATAACTCAATCTCACTTGAAGTAATTGAAAGATGAAAAAGTCAAAATAAATAAATAAAAGTCCAGTATGAACAAATTTAAATTCGATCATGTCAAAAAGGAGACTTCTTCCTCACATGCTACAATACAATATACACATCACATATGAACATTGAATATAAAGGCCCCCACAACATATGCACAAACAGCTCAAAATACTCTAGCTACTACTACTTGCATTTTACTTTGCACACAAATTAAACAGAGATATGGATATAATCAACCCTCTGGGTTTCTTTGAGATGATGAAGAGAAACTGCAGGAGAAGAAATTACCAAAAGCTTCAAGATGCAACCCGAGTTAAAAGAAACCTCAAGATTGTGTATTTGGGAAACAGAAAACAACAAGGTTGCATCAAGAAAAAGGATGCCCGAAAGGCTGGATTCGCGCTCCTACCGCTGTTGAAGCTGGTGGAGAGGTTTCACGAAGCATATGTTGACGCAGTGTTGCGTTTAGACGGAGAGAAGAAGAAGAAAAGCGGACAACAAAAGGTTCGAAAAAGCCGACCGGTTCCGGTTTTGCTGTCTGCAACCACAAATGAAATAGTGGATAGTAAAATGGTCATGGAAATTTACAAAAGATTGGTGTCTCTGCATCCACAAATGAAATAGTTGATAGTAAGATGGTCATGGAAATATACCACCCCCCACCCCCCAAAAAGGGGTATCTCTGCATATCAATCTGGAGCTACCATTGTTCCTTTGAATAATATTTGTCATTGCCTTTTGTTTATGTATGAGACCAAAATCAATAATTGTAAACGTATAAAACCAAAATTTATATCATTTAAAGTTATGAGATCAATTTTTACAATTTTCCTAAAATCCGAGCTCAATACAAATTTGGTTGTGTATGCCTCAAGACTAAAATTCATATGAACACGCTAGCCCTTCATTAACAATTTAACTTAATTAGACTACAAAAACAATTACATACGATAAATACAACTCGGATCACGAAACTAAAACAAAGTCGCTAAAAAATCTAAACCTAACGTTGTTGCCCTGCCCGCAGCCTTCAAAATGCATTTTCTTCATGTTCCTTCGTTACTAATTTGAAAGACACTACTTTAGTGAATAAAGAAATGTATTGAAAAAGATATGTATTGGATTTGGACATATTATTTTATTGGTCGGTAAAAGGATAAAATGACAACAGGGTATATATGACTCATTGTTGAACTACCATATCTCTTAAAAACTTAAGATGATGTGAAGGTAGATAATTAAGATAATATATCTCAATACACCCGGGTCGATAAGAAGGGAGAGAGGTCCAACACTTGATTTGTTTTTTTTATTTGGGAAGTGGACTTATTAGAAGAGAGAAAGAACCAACACTTGGTTTTTTTTTTTTTTGTAGATAATTAACATAATATAATATATCTCAATATGCATCCTCAAGTGTGGGCCGATAAGAGGGGAGAGAGGCCCAACACTTGATTTTTTTTTTTTTTGTCTGGGAAGTGTGGGTTTGTTAGAAGAGAGATACCCAACACTTGGTTTTTTTTTATTTTATTTTTTTAATTGTGCTGGAAGCGGGATTTGAACTCAGGATCTTCTGCTCTGATACCATATTGGGATCAAGCGCTTACCGTTCTACTAAAACCAATTGGTGTCAGTAAATGTGCTACTATATTTTCTTATATCCCACCCCTCAAATGTGGGTTTATAGGAAGAGAGAAAGGCCCAACACTTGACTTGTTTTTTTTTTTTTTGGAACTGTGGGCCTATAAGAAGAGGGTGAGTCCCAACACTTTCTACTAAAACTAGTTGGTGTTAGTAATACTTCTACGTACTAAGTGCAACATGTCACAAACAAATCATCATATGACCAAGTTACACGGCTACACCCTACTATTAGCTTCCTTGTAGTGAACGGCAACGGACGCAAGATCCTGAGTGATGGAGACGATATTTCGAGAATTTTTCCGCAATCAGGAAAATATGTATATACTAGCATCTTTTTTCAGGCCCTTGAATTCGAAGAGAAACACTGCTATATAATATAAATAATCACTACTATACATTTTGCGATATATATATTGGAGAAAAACACCACTCTATATTGCATTATCGAACAATTAAACATTCTACTCACATAAATAAGTATTTCACACGTTAAAAACAATGTTTTGAGAGAAAAAACATTTCACACATTAGTATTTTTATTTTTTATAAGTAAAATCTTATCAATATTTGTATAGATGTATGCATTTTTATTTATATAATAAAAAATTTATGTCCATTTATTCGATTATTAAAGATGATAGTTAACTTCAAAAAAAAAGATGATAGTCTAAATATAAATTTTGAGGAGGGAAAAAATACATAACATATATAGTAGTGTTTTATGGGATCCAAGAGAGCGAGTGCTCCTACTATAAAAGGTAGATCCGCCTCTGGTTGTAAAGACATATCTGGAACCGCTACTAATTATCTCATCATAAGATGTCGCCTTTTCTTGTTTTAGGGGCTCTCAATGTACTAAGATTAAGATAGATTAATTGCTAGTGTCCAAAAAACATCGACACTTCAATTTGGATGTCATATGTATTGTCTGACACTTTTTTTGACACGACATATATCTGACACGTCTCCGACATGTAAAAGACACATACCAGGTTGATTAAAATTATGTTATTTTGGATTTTTATTATGTGACACGACATCGGCACCCCTCTACAATTTTGGACAAAATTTTAAAATTTAATGTATTACGTACCTCATTTAAGTTATACATGTTACTTTGGTTTTTACGTATATAATCTAAAATTAATTTAGTTATATTTTATAGGGGATGAGCCAAAAGTCCACTTTTCAATACAAAATAAATAAAATGACACACTTCTGCTTTTAGTCGCAAAACGGATAAAAAAAATTCAGACGGACAAAATTACCCTTATGCAACAGCTACAACGTGTTTGTTCAGCGTTCCATATTCATATTATATCTGCTGAATTCTTTGCTGCTAATGCTTATTTTTTTTATTTTTTTTAAACAACCGTAACTTTTGATTTAGAACTCCGATCATAAAAAAAATTTCATCAAAATTCATTTTTTTCTCTTTATTTTGAGATCTCGTACGATGCCCTTCTGACGTAAATTTTGAAAGACGAGAAAACATTTGCATTAATCGGAGCATTTTTCTTATAAATGACCGTAACTTTGATTTAGAACACCGATCATCAAAATTCTTTCACCAAAGTTCATATTTTTTTCCTGTTCATTTTGAGATCTCATATGATACCATTTCTACTTAGTTTTCGAAATCTGAATAATCGTAGCGTTTACACTAGCACAATAACAGTATCACAATATCAGTATCACAGTATCAGTATCACGTGTAGTTCAAGGTTCAATAGCATCACGTCTGATTTAAAAGATTTAAACATAGTACTAGTAGTTTCCAAATGCAAAAATATGGTTATAATGAACATGTAGTACTTGTCTCATCTACTGCAAAATAAAAAACCACCAACATGTGGGAAGAAGCATCAACAAGACAAATGAAAACTCCGAAAATAAACTAAAGCACCAAGAAAAAGCCTAATAGCTGCAACAACATCAAGTACAGCTTTCCCCAAACTCTTTGTACTCCCTCGAAATGGAAGCTCTAATGGGAAACACGATGCCCATTCTTATATATCAACTAGTTAGGAACTTTGCAAAAGGTCATTGAACTTGTTGCTTTTCTTCATAAACTCAAACAATGGAGCTGCATTTTCTCTATTTACTTCAATTGTTTCCATATTGAACTGCATTTTGTATTAAAAATGAGAGAAGGAGCCTACAATATCAGTAACACAGTATCAGTATCAGTATCACAATATCAGTATCACAGTATCAGTATCAGTATCACAGTATCAGTATCACAGTAGCAGTATCAATATCACATTATCAGTATCACAGTAACACGTTTTATTAACAAACACAATAACACCATTACCATTACCATTAATAGTATGGGATTAGCCAAAAATCATGGACTCGGCAAGCTTTACAACAACACGGACAACCTATATTCCTTTATGGATTAAAACGGAAATAAACCGTAAACTAAAAATCATTTGGACAATAATCTCCCAAGGACATGAAGGTATCAAAAATGAATTTTGCTTCCAGGTGCAAGGTAATCGATAGTATGCAAACCATAAATACAAAATTTGATACAGAATGTGTATATCAGACAATCTAACATGATTCTTAATTGGATATCAATACGAAAGTTTGTATCTAATCGAAACAGCAAAACCCAAACACATCAAAAAGTTCTCTTTTGGTCTGTTTCTCGGCGCCGGAGTGTTCAAAACCTTACTTTGCTCCACCATTTTTATAGTCGTATTCCTGAACTCTTCATTGGCTTTGAGGGATGATTCAGCACATTAATTATGTTGCGGAACCCAACCGGCTAATCTTACTCGTCCTTGAATCCGAACACGAAATCCTACCGTACATCATAGCTAGGGTCACTTGTTGCGGCAAATTCGATATAGGATAACACTACTCATGTACTAACCATTGAATACTAAAACATAACCTTGAGTTTTACGGTCAACAGACGGATGCTAGTAAATTACATTTTCTTCTTTTAATAATCTATTTTAATGTCAAAACTAATACTTTGATGGTTAGACTTAGCCCTCCTCTCCTTACTGTATACCGTTTTTTAAGAATAATTCAGCCTTAAAAACTCTAATCGCAATCGAAGTAAAAGGGATATGAACAATTCAAATAGATAATAAGTCCATTATGAACAACATACATACAAATACAAATTAAATCGTGTCAAAAAGGACTTCTTCCTTACATACTACAACAGTACAAATTACAATAGACATATTACACACGAAATTTGTATATAAAGGCCACCACAACATATCCACAAACAGCTCAAAATACTCTACTACTTCTTGCACTTTATTTTGTAACACAAATTAAAACAGAGATATGGATATAATCAACCCACTTGGATTCTTTCAGATGATGAAGAGATACCACAGGAAAAGAAATTACCAAAAGCTTCAAGATGCAACCCGAGTTAAAAGAAAGCTCAAGATTGTGTATCTGGGAAACAGAAAGAATCGTCAAGATTCCTGCAAGAAAAAGAATACCCGAAAGGCGGGATTCTTGTTTCTAACGCCATTGAAGCTTGTGGAGAAGTTTCACGAAGCATATGTTGATGGAGTGATGCGTTTAGATGGAGAGAAGAAGAAGAAGAAAAATGGACAACAAAAGGCGGTCCGAAAAAGCCGAACGGTTCCGGTTTTACTGTCTGCATCCACGAATGAAATAGTGGATAGTAAGATGGTTATGGAAATTTACAAAAGAATGGTGTCTCTACATGTTGTTCAATCTGCAGCTTAAAGAAAAACCAGAGGCACTTCGTTCGAAAGTATCACGACTCCAAATTGTTTTGATTTTATTGAATAATTTGAATTGTGAATTATATATTATAAACACATCATAAGAATCACAACTCTGAATTGTTTTGATTTTATTGAAGAATTCGATTGTGTAATACATCTGACTTCCATACAAAAATCATTGTCTAAAAGATAAACTGAACTTTTCAAATGAATTATATCTAAACTAACTACAACCTGGTTTTGACTCTAATGACTTTGTACTCTAATATAGCTACCATTCTCATCCTGTTTCCACATCTTTATAGTCTTGTCTGCTCCGCAAGTGATCAATCTTGATCCTGAAATATCATAGCTTAAAGCACATATAGCCACCTCACTTTGCAATGATCCCGGTTGAACAATACTTGGAGCTTGCTGTAAATTATGCCCATTTTTCCAATCCCTAAAACACAAGCTTCCATTGTTATCTGCAGTAGTCAAAACACCTTCTTCGTTAACCGCCATAGCATTGATGATTGTATTCTGTTGACAAGGCATATTACATTGAAGTTCCCCTCTAGGAAAACTATACTTGTTAATGTTATCATCGGTGCAGATGACACAAAGGTTTCGTCTTTAGGATGAAGAGCCATAGCCCGAACCGATTTCTTATGGTTCGTAAGCGTTGCCATTGTACTTCCCATCCTTAGATCCCAAAGCTTTATAGTACTATCATGAGATCCCGTTACAACCTGCGGATCCATAGCTCGACTAAAAACAGAGCAAACCGTGTCGTTATGTCCATTTAATGCATGAATTTGCACCTTACTACGCATATCCCAAACCCTACAAACAGAATCACGACCACCGGTGAAGATAACGTCGATAGTCGGATGAAGGGCCAAGCAATAAACACCAGTTAAATGGCCGTGATATGATCGAATTACCTTATTTTGTTCCAAATCCCAACATTTAACTTGTTTGTCGTCCCCTGCAGAGAACATGTATGTGTGTTTGTTGCTTACAGAAAGTGCTCGAATTTGACCGATATGGCCGGTAAGGGTGATCTTTAGGTTTCCGGTAGCTAAATCCCAAATCTTGATTGTTCGATCTGCAGAACCTGTACAAAACCAATTGTTGCTTGGATCAACCGCAACAGATGTTACCGAACCTAAATGGCCAGAGATGACCCTGTAATTCTTCCATGGAGGTTGCGAAATTGGACGATTTTGGAACCTTTCCATGATCGCCGAAGAAAGTAAACAGATTAGAAACAATTGCGCATTATTTTTGCTTGACAACAGAATTATAAGTACGCTTACCTTCTTTAGCTGCTTTATAAATAATAAGCCGATGTAGCCGCCTTATAGAACCCAATGTAACCGATTTACTTTAAATCTAGTTTTTCCAGAAGGATCAAGGTTTTTTATGCACACTTTTATTCGTAATAATTGGTGACATCTGTCGATATGAGAATTTTTTTTTTTTAAAATGCTGCTGGTTCACCTGGGAAAAAACACGGGAAATCGCGTCTCTTTTTTTTATATAAATGCTAAAGCCGCTGGTTCAACCAGCGGCTTATTCTTATGTGAAATTTCATTTCAATACAGGATGTTCCCGTGTTTTTTCAGCGGCTGGCATTTTTCAAAAAAAAGGGTAAAGCCGCAGGTTCAACCAGCGGCTTCTTGAAACAATGCTGACGTGGACCCATTCGGAGGAAATAGTTTGAGATAAGCATCGAAACGATAAATACTTTGTTTTTTAGCATTTTTTAAAAAAAAAATCTCGATATGACCCGAACTTATGTAAATAAATTTTAGTTTGAATCCCTTTATAAAATAAAAAATGACTCATTGATTTCTAAACAAATGCCCTTAATAACAAATAAAGACCATAATCTATCTGGCTACAAAATGACTCATTGATTTCTAAACAAAAACGACCCATGCGGAATGAACAATTCATCAAGTGCCGTAACAGAGAAAAAAAATCCCTATTGTATCCTACCAAAAGAAATATGAAAATTTGTATATAAAAGTATGAGATATCGATATCTGAATAGTGAGTGAGAAAGTAGTCGGAAAATGATTAACAAGTTTGTATTTGATTGAAATTGGCCTAATATTATACTACCAGAGTTCGAATGTCAACCCCTTCCCCTTCCCAATGTGAAACGGCTAGTAATATTATTTGTAGCTGCCACTTCTTTCAGATTGCCAACTTCTTCCTCTTGATGTTCCTGAAAACAAGTTTCAAATGCACAAAATAAATTTTTTTTTTTAAAAACCCCAATATAAATCGAAAAACAAGAATTAATAAAACGGGCAAATAAAAATTCAGGCCCGTTTTTGTGTAATCGGATCAATAGGTCAAAATTTCTTTAGGGCCTTGACCGTATGATTTTTTATATATATATACCATGTATTTTGGATATACCAGGTGGTTTAGTTTTAAAAAATGTAACATGATTTAATTAAACTTTTTTTAAAAGAATATCGGTAATGAATTTAGCATTACTAATCTTTTAGATTAAGTAAAAAAAATAAATATAAACTTAAAATTCATGAATAACATATAAAAATATAAAAATAAATACCAGCACCAGCACCATTGTAGTTGTTTGATCTTCTCATTTCTATGTAAACTCGTCTCCCAGTTGCTAACTTAAACGGAGAAGCCTACGTACGTACCGGAAAGTAAAATCACAGCATCAATCATCAGTATAATTAATTAGTGTGAAATTTGGCATGAAGCTTCTGCTAAATTATATATAATCCAACAAACGAACACAACAATTTATTGGTAATAAAAATAGGCTGAAAAAATGAAGTAATTAAAACATATATTTTGAACAACAATATATATATATATATATATATATATATATATATATATATATAAGAAAGCGTGTTAATTAATGAAAAAGATGATTTCTGAATGATAATGCAGTCACAGTAACCCGGCCCGGCCATGCAGAGAAAGGCATTATATATGTCCGCCTTTATCTTGGATAATTGGACACATCACACATGGATTATATACAGTAATTTTCTCCCTCTTGTTATATATACAACGTTTGCTTTATTCTACACGATACTTGTGACAAACCAGACAAAAAAAAATTCACTAAATATAATTAATAAGAATAAAAACGAATTCATTCATGAATATATAGTACCTTTATGGCATCTTGGGCACCTCGGCAATCTTCAAACTCAACAAATGCATTACAGACACCAAAATTCTGCACCCAAAAGGTATAGTAGTGTCAATCATAAAATACCGGCCGGTTTAAATAATGACCGGCCTATACATTATATATATATATTAATTACCTTGATTATGTGAACTCCATCGATCTTGACTCTCCCAAATTTTCTGAACTCTTGTAAAACTTCCAGTGTGTTAACATCGGAAGGCAAATTCCTCACATAGATACTTTTCGAATGACCTGATATGAAAATTACATTTTAAACCCAAAAATCAATTATGTTGTGGCCTAACTGCATTGTGTAGTTAGTGTTCTTACTAATTAAATACACATAAAATGTTCGTGTTTCTACCAGAACCATAACAAGAAATACACATAAACTAATTAAACTGATTAGGTTGGTTCTTGCTTCTCTATTATATATCAGTTGCATTATGCAAGATATGCAGTAGTAGTATTGTTAGTTTTGGTGATGCAAATCTGTTGTTATTTTCGAATTGAAACATTTTATGTAAACTGTTTTTAGCATCTTGCTGATAATATAATTAAATTGGCCGTTCAAAAAAAAATATATATATATATATATATCAGTTGCATTTTATCAAACCCCTCCCGGCCTCTATCCAAAGACAAACATATTTCAGAGGAAAAAAAAGAAAAAGAAAACTTTCTCGATTTGATAAGCTCTTACATTTGACGTCCCCATTGGTACGAGAAACAAGGTTTGGCAGCTGAGCAGTTTGTTGTGGTATGTAATTGACAGATCGCACAACATTCATCGGTTGTTTTAGTTGTCCTTTAGCACCTTTCAACTTTTGGATTTTCGAATAACAGAAAAAACGCAACAACAAAAATCATGAATTATAAGAAAAGCAAGCATATCATGAAATCATTACATATGCATGCACAAGATAAACAAAAATGATCGAGCGTACTATAGAAGCATAGCTAGCCATTGACGACGACGTTGTCTCTCCAATTGTTTCCTCCTCTGAAGCAGCTGGTGATTCATTGATTGCATCTAAGTGAATGCATGAGAACAAACCATTACCAGGGTTTTCAAATAAAAGCATGTATTATGGCAAAAAAAAAAAAAAAATACGTGGACTATACAGACAAGCTGGCATGACACGCTATTTGCACCCAGGGACACGCTATTCGGACCCAGCTAGGGACTTGCTATTCAATAAAGGATGCCATTATAAATACCTGGCTTGTCATCCTGTGGAGCACACGCGGTAGGTTGAGTGTGAACTTCATCTTCAGCAACTAGTGAATGTTCGGAAACAACCTTTGATACATCATCAGACAAAGCTTCGTTGGCTTTTGTTGCAAGTAGAAGGGTACTTAGAGGGTCATAAATCTCAAAAGCTTGGTTGGCTCCATCTTCTGCAGTTACTGGGGTTAAAGGCTTACAAGCATCAGCCACCAAAGCTTCATTGGCTTCTGCAACTAGTGAAGGTTCGGAAGCAACCTTTGATACATCATCAGGCAAAGCTTCGGTGGCTTTTGCAAGTACAAGGGTACTTAGAGGGTCATAAATCTCAAAAGCTTGGTTGGCTCCATCTTTTGTAGTTAGTGGGGTCAGAGGCTTAGAAGAAACAACATCTGATACATCAGACACCAAAGCTTCGTTGGCTTCTGCAACTAGTACTGTTGGGTGTAGAGGGTCAGAAATACCCTCTGATTCACCATGGTCAAAAGCTTGGTTGGCACCATCTTCTGCAATCACTGGGATTAGAGGCTCGGAAACAACATTTGGCATAAAAGTTTGTCTATCTTCTGCAACTACCGGAGTTAGAGGGTCAGAAACACCCTCAATTTGGCTGGCTTCTTCGACGTCTAATAAGTGGAAGACATCGTGTAAAACAAAGTAGCCTTGTGCTTGTGCTCGCGTCTGGGGAGCTAGGAAAAGGGAATGCACGAACTTTCTCCTCATGTTGTAGTTTTCAGATTTGAGAAAACCCAATACTACCATAAAAACGCCTCCATTGTAAGATTCAAAAGAGCTAATTTTCTTGATCTCAGTAGCGGAAACTTGTAGTGATATGATCAGATTATTAATTTCCTGCAAGACAAGTCACAAATATGTTCATAGTTATGTTCATACTTCCACAAGAAACAAAATATATTGTTGTGGTAAAAATGTGTTTGTGACGTCAAATGTTTTGACATTTTGTCATCCGACTATTGATTTATTTATAACCTCAAAACATGCCTACAAAATTGTGACAATTCATCTGACTACTTTGACATGTTTTGACATTTTGTTTTGACAAATGAAAAATAAAATGAATTTTGTATTCTCTTCTTCCCTTTCCCCAATTTAATAAAAAGAAAAATTACTATGAGAGAGAGTATTTGTTATTCTCTGGATCATATATTCCACTTTAATTCATTAGTCCTAGAGTGCATACAACGATCACATTAATTATTTTTACAAAACTTCCCAACGCATGCAGGGCGGATGGAAACGTATTATATTGGGATCCACGGACACCACTATATATAAATATGTATGTATCCGACATTGTCCTCAAAAAAAAAAAAAAAAAACACAGAAAAAATCATTCGACAAAAATCACAGATAAGATTGTAGTTGCAAATCGACCCATATTCGCAAATTTTATTTTGACCCGTAGCTTGTAACTATATGTATCAAAAACACATGATAGCTTGCAACTATGGTGATCCAAGACTACCATACAACTGATGATGTTTCTCGCAACTTTTACTAGGGTCCACGACCAAGCATGATTTAGTGATCTAGCACCAATAGAAAATCAGAAAAGCACATGAGCCCTAATGTGTAAAATATAATTGACATATTTACCCTTATTTTAAGAATTTTAATTGATAGAACAAGATGACATGGTAATCGTGGACCACCATAAAATTGATGGTATCTCGCAAATTTTACTATGATCCACAAATGTTGAAAATATTTGAACCCTAATTAATACTCCAAGATGTATATATGTAGAGTACAAGGCACGGTGTTGTTAATCTTGTATTATAGTTCATCGATTAAACAGAACAATAATTATATTGTCTTCTCTAATTAATCTTCACACAAAATAATTACTAAAAGAAAATTATACAAACGAAAAAAAATTAAAAATTACTTGGCTTGATGATGCAGATTTAGTGACCCCTCCTCCATCAACTAATTCCATAGAGCTTTCGTCATTATAAAAGCCATGAGCCTCATGCGGATGATTTTCAAGGATTGGATAGTATTGTTTAACGAATTGCGAAGCAACCTTCCAACAACAAATTAATACAAACAAACCTTAATTAAAATAAAAAAATAAAAATAAAAATATAAAAAAAAAAAAAAAACATAAGCAAGCAATTCAAGAAAAGTGATTTCATGAAAATATGTACCTCGCTAGCAGGTAAATTTGAAGCCATTACGATTAATGGTAGAGATTTAGATGCATGCGTATAAATATAAAACCTTTAATATGGTTTGTATATGTGTTGAACAAACCAAATATGAAACCGAAGAATTATAAGGAACCTACCGTTTATCTAATGTTTTCTAATGTTTTCCTAAACCAATTTATCTAATGTTTTCTAGCGCAAAAATTTATCTAATGTTTATCTAATGTTTTCTTATGTTTTCTAATGTTTTCCTAAACCAATTTATCTAATGTTTTCTAGCGCAAAAATTTATCTAATGTTTATCTA
>CM044899.1:852343-867393 GCA_024500145.1 Gentiana dahurica var. dahurica | reverse complement strand
ACAGCCTATTACGATGAAATTAGGAGATAAAGTTGTGTAAATTAAAATAAAAGACATGATTACTACAAACTAGATAATACATATCTATATCTATATATATTAGAAAGGATGATTTAGCCCGATTATCCGGGATTTCGCTCCAAAACCCGCAAAATGACCCAAGTCTTACCCATTTGCAAACACGGAGACTCTTTTTTTTTTTTTTGAACCATCAAACACGGAGTTTTTTTTTTTTGAACCATCAAACACGGAGACTCTTATCAGTGCATTTTCCGAAACTCTCAACAAACAGAATCGCATATTTATCGTCGGGATTCTACCTCAAAATTGTTCCAAATCCTAACAAACCCCTTCCACAAACTCCTCAAATCGTTTAATATACATTGATACCAAGCCAAGCATCACCGATTTCCCCTATCTATCTAAAATCTGAATTTCATTCCTCAATTCAATTTGATTGAAAATGTCTGGCCATGGGAAATGAGGCAAAGGTTTGGGGCGTTGGACAAAGGCGGAGCAAAGAAACACCGTAAGGTCCTTCATGACAACATTCAGGGAATCACTAAGCCGTCGATCCGTAGGCTGGCGAGGAGAGCGGAGTCTAGAGAATCAATGGCTTAATCTATGAAGAAACCAGAGGTGTGCTCAAGATCTTCCTCGAGAACGTGATTCGTGAAGCAGTCACTTACACAGAGCAATCCAGGAGAAAGACGGTCACCACCATTGATGTTGTTATGTTGTGAAGAGGCAATTGATGTTGTTATGCTGTGAAGAGGCAAGGAAGAACTCTGTCCGGATCGACTGAAAGAAAGATTCATTCAAGGTATGATATGAAATTCTTTGGGATTCATGAATGATAATTGATAAAAATATAAGAAGCACCGATTTTGTATTCAATATCATTTTCATATTTCCAAATTATTATGCTTGATGCTTTTCCCATTTTCATACGTGTTTCGTTTTCTTGAAAGGTTTTATAATGGTATCGAATTCGGTTGTGAATAGTGTGCACTGTAGAAGAACCCAAGAGCAGAGAATAATTTTTGCCGATTCAGGTATGATATTAGATTTTTTCCGATTTAGGTATGATGTTAATGTTAATTAATGAATCAGAGCCAATGGTCATCTTTTTCCCGTTTTTTAAGCTGGATTTTTTTAGAGTTTGTTCGTAGTCTTGATCAGGCATTAACTATTCTTTGTGTTTTGTTCAACATGTTTTTCTTTGTGTTTTATTCAATATGTTTCTGGTTTTGCTTGATGTTTGTGTGTGACTAAAAGCTAACACTTCGCAAAAAATAAATTCATATCTTTGTTGCTCGGTATTTTTTTAAGGAATTTGTTGCTTGGAATTTGCTTACATTTTGATAACCTGTTTTTGTTGGCATTGATAGGCTTTCAACAACAAAAATCCATGGTCATGTCACCTTTTCAGCTGTATGTATCCCTACCGAACACAATGTCAGACACCAAGTTCATACTATGCTTTCATATGGAGATTCAAAAAAGATTTACACTGCAACGGACATACGGCATCGAGGTCTGAGGATTTGATATGTTTTGAAGGCTTGAATTATGGAGTTCTTATTTTGTTGTGCCTGATGCTTTAATGTTTTGGCCTACTTGGCGTGGCATTAAACCGGGTAATATATCCATTTTTCTGTATCGCAATATTTTTTTGGCTTCTATTTCCATGTGGATATTAAGAGCTATATAGACTTACAAATTTAATGTGTCGACTCTTTCATGGAGCTTTCAATAAAAAAATGTCTAACCTCTATTGGAAAATTTGAGTTGTTAAGATTCTTGAGGATTTTCACTGGTGTCAGTTGATTACAATTTCTTTATTTTATGTGTATAGAGATTTGGGCTTAGTTTGTACAGTTTCCATGGTTACCATTAAAAGTTACAAAATTAATGAGAACGAATTTACATAGTTGAATATACAATTTTGATATCTAAGCTTACAGAACAACCTATTTTGAAAATACGAGAATCATTTGTTGCTATGTTTACTAATGATTACAACTATTTTTGTAATCCATGATTTTGATGTGTTGATGCTATTTTAAAGAAGGCCTGATTTAAGCTAGAGCCTAAATCAATTTGGTATAAGCTAGAGCTTCCGAGCTTGAATCTTAAGGACATGATGCCTTTTTCTTGATTGACTGGTACTATAGTGTCATTTTCTATCAATTGGACGATAGCTCTCTTTTGGTTGAATGTGGTCTTGGGTCTTCTCCTGGTGCTAAGTGGAGCAATTAGTCAGTTGACGACTTGCCATGTCTTCTATCAAAACTTCTATTTCATACATTGGGTTATGCTTTGTTCTTCTCTTATGATGCCATATGTGGTGCTTAAGGGATTCTTGATGTTGAGGGTTATGCTTCTACATTGTTGATCATTCATGCTTATGATTGTCACAGATTTTGACGAAGGAGGTAGCCACTGATTTTGTATCACTAAGGAAAAAGGAAGATTGATGGAGGATCTATTTTTGAACAAGGAAAGAAGAATTGCGAATTTAAACCGGTCAGTTGACTTGATATTTTCTTTTTTGTGGGTATGAAAATGTTCTTATTTTTCACAATGTCATTTTCAATCAAAAACAAATGTTTGTTTTTTAGTGAAGGATAGCATTATGTATGCTGGAGAATAAGTCTTGAAAGTAAAATAAGATACGTGGAAGAAATAACCTTTATTTGGACCTCTTACTTTTTCTTTGTCTGTACGCTTGAATTTGGTTGTGCTACTTAGTAATTATTTCACCTAATCATTTTTGGTGTGTTATTAATGTATTGAGTAGAGGTTGTTGTATTTATGGTTTGCTTATTTTTTCATCATTAACAATCCGTGACTTTTTGAATAAAAATAATGTATAAACTACTCATGGATTTTTTTCCCTCATGATAAAGTGAACAAATTGGACATCATTTACCTTTTTTAAAATAGTTTTTGTAGCTTCCTCAACAGTTAGGGGCGAGCCATTCGGTGAGTGCATCTTACTACTTACATGTGTGTTTTATGTTTGATTGTTTGCGAGTTTCTTTTATTTATATTCCGCTCTAAGGAAAATTGTACCATAAATCCGCATAACTTTGGGGTGAGGTGTGCTGTTACATAGAGTTGTGTTTTGATTCTTTGTTTTCCTTGCCTTTTAGGTGTGTCTGGAGGTATTATGAAGTATATCTAATTAGGTATGTTCAGTCGCGGCTCTTTTGGTATGTTTGGGATTGCTACTCTTTGAATACAACTTTGTTATGATGGTTCTTCTTAAGTACATCTATACGACTTGATAGTGGCATTTTCGTGATCTCAAACTTGATGGTTTTTATTTTAAATATATTTTTTTTATAATTATTATCGGCTTTGGTTGTTTATTCTATGTCAGGTATTATTTGTTTAATTTAGACATTGGGAAAAAAAGGTATGTTGTTATATATATTTTTTATGCAGGAATGTCAATGGAGCAGATGCATTGAGTTGGGTTGATTAGTATGCACTACAAGTAGCATCACTGGAGCAGCGTGCGGACTTACATTTAAATACAAAGCTAAGCTGAAATGGGGAATTAAAGATATGAATTATGTTTAATGAATTTAATAAGATATTGACACATACCGTACATAACGCTCCCGTCATTACCATGAACACATTGTGTGCATCGATATTCAGCGTCGAACAATGAAACATCTATTAGAATCGATTCCTCTTTTATGAATGATCCTTTAGATGCTACTTTATTTCCTTTGGTTGTGACCCGTGCATTATGCACGGGATTCATCAAGTATTTATGTTTATAGTCTTCTCTTAATTTTATATCACCCGTGCATTATGCACGGGTTAATGGCTAGTATAATAGATATAAGACAATTCATTAAACATAATATTTTTTATCGCACTTTAAACATATTTGTGTTTTATTTTTTATTTTAATAATGTTATATATAGTTTTAAGAAAAAAAATTAAATTTATGTTATGAAATAATTAAATATTTATGCAGTAGGTCAATGTTGTAGAATTATAAAAGGTTTAGTAAATGTTTATAAACCGATGATGTGGCGGTGTGAAAAAGCTTTATGACTGTGACGAAAAGATTTATGAAGAAAAGGTTTATCAATTATATGACGTGGAACAATAATAAACCTCTTCATGACTGGAGATGCCCTAATGACCCTTAAAAATATATTTGCCCATGGAAAATATGTATATTGGGAAATTCATTGATGCAAAGAAAACATTGTGCGTCGGAATATACAAACCCATCGCAATAGTTGTGAAAAATTCATTGTCTCTGGGTATAGCAGGCATCCTTTGGGTTCGGTGATTCGGGTAACAGGACGAGAATGACTATTGGGTGAGCCTTAGATTCTCCACAACTTATGTCAATTTTGTTTTTCGGTTACTTAGCATACTCAATGTTTGATTTGTTCCTTTTACCTTTTTTTGTGGTAAATCTTTGATCTTTGTTTGCGGCGTGGGCGATTCTTACGATTCAGGGGTCACTTGCGTAGCTTTGCTACGAAGCGCTCTGCTTTGTTTCGTTCCAGGTAGTATTTGTTCTTCTAATTTTCGGGTGCTTTGCGCATATCGTTTCTAACCTTTTTCTGACATGCGCAGCAGCAGCAGCATGCCACAGACACAGTGCCGGGCTCCTCCACTCGTTACTCCATCAGAAGGTTCACCCCTCAATTATTCCTTTGGTTCCAGTTTAGTTTTAATTAAACTACTGGATATCTGACGGTGTATTCTACGCAATTGCCACATGGGTGGTTTTTGGTGCTGTGTATCATGCTTCCATAAAGTGGTATGTCTTTTTTCTTTGTTAAAGCGCTTACTCAGGTTACCCATATAAGAAAGGTTCAAACATTATTTTTTATTTTTATTTTTATTTTTTATTTTTTTGGGTTTGAAGGGGTGTTTAAGGGGTTCATGTGGTTGGTGGTTTGACGAGATTTAAGATGCTTATCTGGGTAAAATATATTGAAGTAAAGCTTATTTAATCAAGCACCCTGTTTTAATTTTCCTCTGATTTGCCTCTTTTCCCCCTTTTCTCTCTCTTGTATGTTGTCTAATGCATTTTCAAATGTCATTGTAGGCTCAGTTTCCATGGCGGGTATGTTGCACCTTGGCCTTTTGGTTTACTGACTAATGAGACATCCAATCCTGCGACGTTGTAGAACTAAAATCTAGAGGCTATTCATTCAGTTAAAAAAGGGTTACTTTTACAATCAACTTTTTTCAAATTTGTATTATTTGGTTCCTTTTATTGAGTTTATGCCTCAATAAGCTCTGATGGTTTCCCTTTAATCACTCTATGGTTTATTGGAACATGCATAAATGCAGTAGAACTCTCATGTTCAGTTTTGTATTTGATAACATTTTCATGCAGAAACATGTATGAAGCACGGATTGCCGAAAAGATGATGCAGGATAGGCTGGAGGAGCTAGATAGGTAATTCAAGATCTTAAATCTATCTTATCTTTGACATTCATGGGTTATCAACTAGCTAGCGTATAAGAGATGATTTGTCTTTAAGTTGCAGTAGTGAAATGGCATATGTGTGTATGTGTGTATGTACTGACTCCTAGAATGCTGTGCTGGTATTCTGAAAGGGTTGGGTTGTTAATATTCTAAACCTTCATCATTCTTTAAAGAGAGGCCTATGGTAGGTTGAAAATGGTAGTGTCGATGTCGATGTCCTTGATCGTTGTAACTTTCCCGTGAAAGGCTACAACCCTGACCTATTGATCCCAATCTTTCTTCTCATGCATACACATTCCCCATAAAATGTTTTAGTATGCAACAGAGTCGTTCAAGTACCTCATTATTGCCATCTTCGAAGAAACCATATTCGAAGAAGCATCCAACAGCATCGATCCATTTAAGGAGGGTTTTCTTGCTTGAAGAGCCAGTGAGAATAGGAACTTTACCTCACCCAAAGCCTATTTTCTTCTCTAAGGTTGCGCTTCCATTCGTGAAGATCTTCATTGACCCAAACCGCATAAAGGCGAAGAAGATCTCGCTCAACTCGTTGTGTGTTATGCTTCATGTGGTGTCTCAATTCATCCAAACTTCGATTCTGTTCTGATGTGAAAGAATCGAACTTTCGATGAAGCTTGGATTGAATATCTCAATGGATCCTCGAATCCCGAACATCGTCGCAGATCCGGCCATCTTCCCAGCTCATTTTGACCATCGACGAGCAAAAGGAAAACCTAAGATCTGAGGCTCAATGATGTATAAGATCTACAACGCAAAAAGGATGAACACGCTCTTAGGATTTCATTCATGAAAAGATGATTCCAATTACATAGTGACCTAGCAACTCTGAAACTTAAACTATTTATAGGCTAAAAACTCATTTTCAATAATAAAAAAAGCCCACATGCCTGACTAATAATAACAATAATAAAAATTACAACTAGTTTATTAGATGTCCTACATGAAAAAACTTAAATAACTTATAAGTTGGTATTTTTATTATATAAGCTGGTATTTTTATTATGAACTTTATTACCGTTTAAATGGAGCTGAAGAGTCTTTAGCATCTTTTATCTAGTTGTGTGCATTAATTGGACTAGTATCTCTCAACTGCACAATTATTGCCTAGGTGTCTTAGGTAGTTAGGACTGTATGTCCATCTATAAATCTTGTACTTCTGATCTATTTTCAATATGAAAGAATACTTTCTCTTTCTATCCTTCTACTCAAAATCTACATGGTATCAGAGAGCTGAAACATAGTTTCAGACTCGATCCACTACTTTCTCCTTCCTTCCTGTTCTTCAATCATGTCCGAATCAGAAACCACTTCTGTTGTCTTTGGTGGTCAAACTTCCGCACGTGGGTGGATTTGAAAACCCGACCTTGCAGATCACAACCATGAAATTAAATGGTGCCAATTATCTTGGGCACAATCCGTTCATATGTTCATCACCGGAAGCGGCAAAATGGGCTATCTTACAGGAGCAACCAAAGCTCCTGACTTGGATAAAGCTGAAGCTAACTATGTCTGGGAAACATAGAACGCTACTATCATGTACTCCATGGAACAGTGATAGGGCAGATTCATCTGTTCTACCCTACAACCAAAGCAATCTGGGATGATGATGCCGCAACATATTCTGATCAAGGCAATTATGCCCAGGCCTTTGGAGTAAAATCAAATCCCAGAAATAAAACAAGGCAATCTTGATGTCACCAAATACTTCAATCTCTTGAAGATATTGTGGCAAGAATATGACCAACTCACTATATGTGAATGGGAATGTTCTGGGGGTGCAGGATGCTTTTACAAACTGGTGGAAAAGATAAGAGTCTTTGACTTCCTAGGTGGGTTAAACCTCATCTATGATGCTGCTAGAGAAAGAATACTAGCCCAAGTTCTTCTCTCATCTGGTCAGGAGACCTTTGCAACTATCAGAAAGGAGTGTCGAAAATGAGTCATGGGAGGTCTACTACCCACTCCTGGGGGAGAACATTTTGCCCTGCTCTCCCAAAATGGTGAATCTGCTATGCTTGGAGGATTCTAGAAGGGTCAACCAAAGAAAGGGGGACATAGGAACAACCTTTGGTGTGACCATTGTAAAAAGAAGGGGCATAATAGGGATAACTGCCGGAACCTTCATGGTAAACCAGCCAACATGTCCAAAAATCTGAACCAGAAAAGGGGAACTGACCGGACTGATGAGAAACAAGCTTTCACAGCTACAAATCAGAGTCTACCCTTCTCTAAAGAGTAATTGGATGCTCTAAATCAGCTTTTTGACAAAAAGATCAACAAACCCTAGCACTGCTGAACCAACTCAAGATGAACTCCCAAAAGTTATGTCTGACACTAACTTGCAGGATCACTACAACATGGAAGAAGAGACACAACCATCAGGTGATATCTCTCCCATTCAAAACACTCCTGAATTACCTATTGCTTTGAGAAAAGGAACTGGAGCATGTACTAAGCATCCAATTGATAGATTTGTGTCCTATGGTAAACTGTCTAAGAACTTTCAGGCATGCCTTGCTAATCTGGATTCTGTCCAAATACCTAAAAACATACAACAGGCCCTTGAAAATCCTCATTGGAAAGAGGCAGTTCTAGAAGAACTAAAGGCTCTTGATGATGATAACACCTCGGAATTGGTATGTTTGCCAAAAGGTATTAGGCCCGTTGGATGGAAGTGGGTATTTGCCATTAAATATAATACTAATGGGACAGTAAACAAATACAAGGCAAGGCTGGTTGCCAAGGGATACACCCAAATGGCTGGTATTGACTTTAATGAAACCTTTGCTTCTGTAGCAAGGTTAAATACAGTCAGAATTATCATCTCTATTGCAGCTGCTAAGAATTGGGCTATACATCAAATAAATGTTAAGAATGCCTTTCCTAATGGTGATCTCCAAGAGGAAATTTTCATGCATCCTCCACCAGGGTTCGAGTTCAGCCAAACCAAGTCTGTAGATTGAATTAGTCTTTATATGGACTTAAACAATCTCCTGGAGCTTGGTTTGACAGGTTCTCAAAAGCCATGAAACACGGAGGATATACTCAAGGAAAGAGAGATCACACTCTGTTCTACAAACACACCGAGACAGGAAATTCTGACTCTGAAATCAATGACCTCAAGGAATTTATTAAGGCTGAATTTGAATCTAAAGACCTTGGACATCTGAGATATTTCTTGGGAATAGAGGTTGCCAGGTCTAAACAGGGCATCTTCTTAACCCATAGGAAATACACCTTAGACCTCTTTACTGAATATGGCCTTCTAGGCTGCAAACCAGTTGATACACCTGTTGATAATACACTAAAATTTGGTGCAGGTAATGATGGAGAACTTGTTGATCAAGAAAAGTTTCAAAGGTTGGTGGGAAGACTAATGTACCTAGCACACACAAGGCCAGACATATCCGAGTCAGATTAGTCAATTCATGCACTCACCAAGGAAGATCCATCTTGATGCTGCAATGAGAACTCTGAGATATCTTAAGAAGAGTCCTGGATATGGCATTTTGTTCAAAGCTGGAAACAACAACTCGACAATTGAAGGTTATGTGGATGCAGACTGGGCAGGATCAGTGACAGATAGAAGGTCAACTTCAGGGTGGTGTATCTATGTGTTTGGAAATCTTGTATCTTGGAATAGCAAAAAACAGTCAGTTGTAGCAAGAAGTACAGCTGAAGCTGAGTTGCATTGGGAATGTGTGAGCTCCTATGGATCAGAAGAATTATGAGAGGACTCAGAATTCCATACACAGAACCTATGGACGTGTTCAGTGACAGCAAATCAGCTATTGAAATTGCCAAAAATCCTGTCCAACATGACATGCCAAAGCATATAGAAACTGATAGACACTTCATAAAAGAAAAGCATGAGGATGGGAGTATCAGATTGTCTCATGTTTCTACACACCATCAGACAGCAGACATATATTTACTAAAGGTCGGCTTCTAATCCCATTGTAACAAGCTTGGTTTATGTGACATCTATAAACCAGCTTGAGGGGAGTATAAGTTGGTATATTTATTATCTGAACTTTATTCCGTTTAAATGGAGCTGAAGAGTCTTTAGCATCTTTTGTCCATCTGTGTGCATTAATTGGGCTAGTATCTCTCAACTGCTCAATTATTGCCTAGGTGTCTTAGGTAGTTGGGACTGTATGTCTTCCTATAAATCTTGTACTTCTAATCTATTTCAATGTGAAAGAATACTTTCTCTTTCTATCATTCTCTCTCAAAATCTACATAACTTATCTACCCAACAGTCCAAAGCTAAACCCAAAAAAAAAAAACAGCCTGTAACAAAGGATTAAGACAATCCCATTAGCCAAGATTAATAACACATAGAACTGACAATAAAGATGATGTATTTAATATTTCTGTTATTTTTACACAAGTTATTGCCATTTAACATGTTCATTCTTCTACTGTTTTTTGGTCATTAATCGAACTGAAATCTTATTTTTGCCCTAGTGACCTTGGACAGATATCCGAGGAATCTTTTACTCCTGTCTTATCTTATATTGTGGGAAAACTTGGAATGTCCAAGACATGTAATTCAGCATTTAAGTCATTGCATATTGTGTTCTGATTAACATTCTCCCTGTGCAAGAAAAAGAAGGAATCCCCTGAAGCTTATCTGGAGATGTTACATGAGTTTGTTCTCATCTTGAACTTGAATTTAAATAGATTTTTTGTTTTTTTTGTTTTTTTTTTAAATTTCAGTTTTGCTTGTTTTTTGAGGTATTGCATTGGTTTCATTGTTATTTGTGAAATGGCTTAGTATTGCATCAGTCCCTAGTTTTTGAGTTTGATGATGGGTTCAGCACAAATGGTGTTGTAAATGACTGCCATGAGAATTCATCAGACAAAAGGAAAAGGTCACCAGAGGGGCAGATTGATGAACCTCTTGCAAAATCACCACATCTAAATGCCTTTACGCGTTTTGACTTTTTCTAAATTGTACCAGTCCCTGAAACAGATAAATAAGTAAACAGGTGAAGTTATCCTGTTGAGATAGAATGAACAAATGCCAGAAGTTAACATCTAAGAAACCGAGTATCAAGAACCACATATATGAACATAGGTGACAGACAATTGAAAAAAGAAACATAAAATGTCCATACATCAAACAACCATTCCCTCAGTTTTCTTGGTCTCTCGATTGATATTCATATTGCCTTACACTACTAACCTAAGCTTAAAGGACCTAAGCTTGATGATTTTATTCAAAGCTAACTTTCAAATATCCATATCCATACCAAAAATATATACTTTTGGACGGGCTGATCACGGTGTTGATGTAATTCTTGTTACATCATTGCCACTGGTAAAAATCAGATTGAAACTTGGACATATATGAAATCCACCACTCTAGTAGTTATGGAACATCTGATTAGATGTCAAGTCTTGACAGTTGACATTTGTAACAGCTCATAAGCTTTTCACTCAAATAACAAGCACAAAGAAACATATGTTCTCATCTAGTGCAATTCATCCTGAGGTAAGGCATGCCTTTGCCCCACTTCTTTTGACAATCGAATCCATTGTTATAAATTTTTACTGTTATTTATCTGTTTGTTTTGGTAAGACCAAGTGTGATAAGAAAACAATAGTGCAAGAAAAACATGGCCTCGTGTATTATATATAACAATTGGAGTATCATAAGCCCTCTGTTTACTACTCTTCCCTTTCGGAACAAAAAGACATCCAACACATTTGCTACAATGAACAGGTTTGACAGTGGAATACAAGGCTAAATGCACTTGGACACTAATAACACCTTAGCCTAAATCTGTATTGACATGATCTAATTGTACTAATTGGAGTAACCCCAAACCCACCTCCACCAGCTATTCTCCTTCTCCTTCTCCTTCTGTGCCTCTTCAACTGTTTGCTTTATAGCTGTCACAGAGCTCTCTAGACAATCCAACTTTTGATTGGCAGGCCTCAGTCCCTCTTCAAGTGTTTGCTTTATACCTGTGACACAGGTCTCTAGTCGATCCAACTTTTCATTTGCAGCTCTAAAGCCATTTTTGGAGACTCTGCTTTCATAGTGGTCATAGGCCGTCTTCAACAAGCCAAAAAAAGCGCTGCAAAATATCAGCATGAATGCTCCACGTCCAGATACCCAGAAACGCCAATTCTTCCAGTTGTTAGCCTCCTCCCAATTCTCCCAATTGTTCGCCTCCTCCCAATTCTTTCTTCTGGAGCAGCAGCATGCTAGTACTGGTGAAGATGCACCGAGATTTGGGTTTGGGGTATCTGAAGATGGAGTTTTTGAATCGGAAGATGGTGGAGTCGAAGATGATGAAGGTGGAGTGTCTGAAGATGAAAATGGTTTTTCGCTGGTGCAAAAACCTAATATTAAACAAACCCAGGGTCCACTTAATATCTATATCTATATGTATATAATATATACACGAAGCAATTTAACCCAATTACCCGCTAATTAAACCCACACCCGTAATTTGACCCGGCACCTTCCCAAAATAAAAACCTTTAAATAAATAAAAATAAAAACCACCACGCCCCAAAATAAATATGTTTAGACCCCATACCCATAATTTGACCACCCCACCCCCGAAATAAACATGTTTAGATATTCAATTAATGTTTCCAAAATCACACTAATTAATCTCCAAAATCCCCTCCCCAAAATAAACACGTGTTTTTTTTAAAAACTACTTACCCCACATCTAATAGTCGCCCCCCCACAATCTAATAGTCGCCCTCCAAAATCACAATAATTAATACTAATCTCCAAAATTTAAATAAATTAAAAAAACTCCAAAATCCCCTCCTCAAAATAAACACGTGTTTTTTTTAATAAAAAAACTACCCCCCAACCCCACATCTAATAGTCGCCCCTCCCCCTCATCTAATAGTCGCCCCTCCAAAATCACAATAATTAATCTTCAATTTTTTTTCTTTTATAAACCAATCTCCCGAAACCTCAATTAATTGACACCGCATTTCCACATAAAATACACCAAACCACCACGTCCCCCTTCATCCAATATTGCAGGAGATCGAGGTCATCGTTCATTATCTCCTCCCCTAGCATTTTTCCAAGGTACGTGCTGCACATTTTTATCTCATAAATTTGTGATTAAAGATGTTGGTTGAATAACTCTGTGGCATTTTTTCAAGGTACGTGCTGCACATTTTTTTTCTCATTGAAAGATTAATTTTTCTTAATTTTCTACATTTAATTTTGATTTATTGATGCAGCCACTGCGGGAGATCGAGGTCATCGTTCATTATCTCCCCCCGTTGCATTTTTCCAAGGTACGGTTTATTGTTTTTGTAATCATCTTTTGATTTCCGTTGTGTTTAATTGTTTTTAAGAAAAACATTCACAGCATCGTTAATCGTCGTTAATTTTCAATTGTCACGGAAAATACATTGACACGTATGTATAGATTTAATTCCACATTCATTTTTTTTGATACTTAATATATCAAATTTTATTTCTTTATTTAAGAACTATTCGAGTCCAACTATTGTCGTTTTTTAAATTATTTCTTACTTTTCATTTTTTTGTCGTTCCTCTTTTCATACATAAAATACACATGATAGCTGGTAGACCTCATCCATGTGTCTCACGTAAATTTGAACTTCCAATAACACTCCGTTATCCCCATTTTATCTACTCACTCTTAGCTTATAACTATTTCCGAGCCAAAAATAAAAACCCGAAATAAAAAAATCTGAAAAAATAATATCATTCTTTTGAGAATAATACCATTAACTCTCCCCAAATTCAGAGGAAAAAAATATCCCGAAAATAGAAAAAATAAAAAATCAATGAAATAAAATTCTTTCCCTACAATAATTATACCAACTTTAAATATGTTTAGACCCCCAAATAAATATGTTTAGACCCCATACCCATAATTTGACCACACCCCGAAATAAACATGTTTAGATATTCAATTAATGTTTCCAAAATCACACTAATTAATCTCCAAAATCCCCTCCCCAAAATAAACACGTGTTTTTTTTAAAAACTACTTCCCCCACATCTAATAGTCGCCCCCACAATCTAATAGTCGCCCTCCAAAATCACAATAATTAATACTAATCTCCAAAATTTAAATAAATTAAAAAAACTCCAAAATCCCCTCCTCAAAATAAACACGTGTTTTTTTTAATAAAAAAACTACCCCCCAACCCCACATCTAATAGTCGCCCCTCCCCCTCATCTAATAGTCGCCCCTCCAAAATCACAATAATTAATCTTCAATTTTTTTTCTTTTATAAACCAATCTCCCGAAACCTCAATTAATTGACACCGCATTTCCACATAAAATACACCAAACCACCACGTCCCCCTTCATCCAATATTGCAGGAGATCGAGGTCATCGTTCATTATCTCCTCCCCTAGCATTTTTCCAAGGTACGTGCTGCACATTTTTATCTCATAAATTTGTGATTAAAGATGTTGGTTGAATAACTCTGTGGCATTTTTTCAAGGTACGTGCTGCACATTTTTTTCTCATTGAAAGATTAATTTTTCTTAATTTTCTACATTTAATTTTGATTTATTGATGCAGCCACTGCGGGAGATCGAGGTCATCGTTCATTATCTCCCCCCGTTGCATTTTTCCAAGGTACGGTTTATTGTTTTTGTAATCATCTTTTGATTTCCGTTGTGTTTAATTGTTTTTAAGAAAAATATTCACAGCATCGTTAATCGTCGTTAATTTTCAATTGTCACGGAAAATACATTGACACGTATGTATAGATTTAATTCCACATTCATTTTTTTTGATACTTAATATATCAAATTTTATTTCTTTATTTAAGAACTATTCGAGTCCAACTATTGTCGTTTTTTAATTTATTTCTTACTTTTCATTTTTTTGTCGTTCCTCTTTTCATACATAAAATACACATGATAGCTGGTAGACCTCATCCATGTGTCTCACGTAAATTTGAACTTCCAATAACACTCCGTTATCCCCATTTTATCTACTCACTCTTAGCTTATAACTATTTCCGAGCCAAAAATAAAAACCCGAAATAAAAAAATCTGAAAAAATAATATCATTCTTTTGAGAATAATACCATTAACTCTCCCCAAATTCAGAGGAAAAAAAATATCCCGAAAATAGAAAAAATAAAAAATCAATGAAATAAAATTCTTTCCCTACAATAATTATACCAACTTTAAATTTGTTCACACTGGTCAAATAAAATATTAATGTCAATGTGGTTTAAAAAACAGTCTTATTTAAAAAATAAAAATAAAAACCATTAACTCTCAATATTTAATAAATTAAAAAAAATAAAAAATCAATGAATTTATTGCAAACCTGCTAATAAATTGCCATCTCATATAAAATTTTGTATATACTTTAAACAGCCTAGAATGTTGTATATACTTATTTGATTCGATGTCATTATAGCGGTGGGTAGGGTAGGGTAGGATGGTGGGTAAGGTATGGTAGGGTAAGGTATGGTAGGGTGGGATAGGGTGGTGGGTAGGGTATGATAGCGGTGGGTAGGGTAGGGTAGGATGGTGGGTAAGGTATGGTAGGGTA
>CM044899.1:808307-851798 GCA_024500145.1 Gentiana dahurica var. dahurica | reverse complement strand
CACTTTCCCCCTTAAAACTGAATACCCTGTTGTCCAAAAAACTGAGAGATACCAAGTGTTTGGTCATTTGTGGAATATGTCTAACTTTACTTAGTTTACATAATCTTTCATCCTCTATCCTCAACTAAACTGAGCCAATCCTAACTACCTTGCAGACCTTGTTGTTTGCCATAGATATATTACCACCATCTATCTACTGATAATTTGAGAACCACTCTCTGTGAGGGCAAATATTAAAGGATGCCTCAGAGTCCAGAATCCACACATCAGTTTGATGTGCTGACTCTCCTGCCACTAGGACCATGTCCTTATCTGAATCATGCTCAGCTACCACATCAGCTGTACCAGAACTGCTCTCCTATTGATTCTTCCTCTTTGGACAATTGGACTTCCAATGTCCATGCTCCTTACAGTAATTGCAAACATCTATGGATTTAGGTGCTTTGGACCTTGTCTTCTTGGATTTTTTCTTCCTAGACTGACCATGCTCTTTTCCACTGCTACGACTGACTATCAGTCCAGCAGCCTGATTGTCTGCCTCAGCTGCCTTATATCTCAGCTCCCTGGCATGTAAAGCTGACCTTACATCCTCTAAAGCAACTGTATCCTTACCAACTATAAAGGTCTGCACAAAGTTCTCATAGGAAGCTGGTAGTGAAACCAGCAAAATCAAAACAACATCTTCATCCTCAATCTTAACATCAATATTCCTGAGATCAAGTAATATTGTGTTCAACCGATCAAGATGATCTCTCAGCTGAGTCCCCTCATACATCCTCAGGCTGAATAGCCTCTGCTTCAGCAACAACTTGTTAGTCAATGACTTAGTCATATACAGGCTTTCAAGCTTTAACCATAACTTGGCAACGGTGTCTTCCTTAGCAACTTCTATGATAACATCATCAAAAAAGCACAACATGATGGTTGAATGTGCTTTCTCCTCCAGACTGGCATAATTTGCTGAACTGGCATCCCTTTTATCAGATAAAGGAGTCCACAATCCTTGTTGCTTTAACAAGGCCCGCATCTTGATTTGTCACAAACTGAAATTGTTCCTCCCTATAAATTTATCAATCTTTACATTCATTGCTGACATCCTCCTAATTAAAGAACAAACCTTTGATCACAAAATCCTAGCACCGGTCACTGGTCTTGGTGAAGATCAACTCTGTTCAACCTGCAACTCCTCTTAATCTTGAACATGAAGCTCTGATACTATTTTGTTGAAAACACAGATAAGAATCTTGCAGTTTAAGAAAGATAAAACAGAAACAATGCAAATGTAAAGAATGGTGGAAATTAATAAAACACAGAAACAAAAAGAACACAGTGATTTAACGTGGTTTTCAGCGTTGTGCGGACTACTCCACTAACAGAAATGGAGACATTTTATTATGTATAAAGTTACAAGGGATTCCTCACAAAGTGAAAACACACACTTTGAAAAGACACACTCTTGCATTGATTACAACATTGGTATTTATAGACACAAATCCCAAACCCTAACCACCAATAATATTTGTCAGAATTGTCATAAATACCCCAGATGTGGACCCCAGCTCCAGCTGTTATCCACAAGATGAAACTCAGCTCAAAACTGACTTTCCAGACTTGTAATCAACTGTCCAGATGTAGAACTCAGCTATACTCAGCAAACCAAAACTGACTGCTGACTTCAGAAGTAACTCAATTGCATTTCATCAAACTGACATTCACAGAACTGAATATACTTTACTAAAACTGACCATCATTCTCAGTCTCAGTTTTTCAGATTAGTTCCACCAGTTTATTCCTTAGTTTAGTGATCAAGTCACAAAAACTGACAAACTATTTTGTAGTAGTCCTAGGAATTGAAACTATATACTCCATCCGTCCCCCTAATATAGGGTCTTTTAGATTTTTGGTTTTGTCTCATAATATGAGGTTTTCTGTAACGCCTCGTTCCCGGATACCGAGTCCTTATCCAAAAAAGAAACATTTGGCACGTATACTATTAAATAAATTCAATATTATATGTAAGCATGTACTACGTCGTATCGAGTTTAGCAAACGGAAGCTAAAATGACTCGGCAAAACATCATAAATGCGTCTCAGATTAGATTACAACTGAACAAAGACAGATAAGTTTTCTTACAACAACAAGGTAGCTTACAACATATGATGTCCAAATTAAAAGTACAACGACTTATCTTACAAAGGTCTTAAAGAAAGTACAACACTTGTCTTGAATTGAAATAACAACATAGTCTGATACATCTTATAATAAAATAAACAGAAATCATCAAGTGAATCATAAGCTCAAACATCGTCCCCAAAGTCATCATCCAACACATGCTCAACCTGTTCGTTTTCTCACTCCAAAAGCATACAAACAAAACATGCATTTGAGGTAAGTACAAAGTACTTAGCAAGAGGAAGAAGCTAATGTATACATAAGTCTTACAACGAAAGGTTCATTAGTTATTATTATTAAGGTATCTTTGTGAGACAGATTCAACTCTAAGGTTCACTCCATGCTCATCAACATATTGTGACTATTGGTTTCTAGCTTAGCTTATCTTTGTTACAACTGCATTCAAGGGCACTACCCATGGTGTATATGTTGG
The DNA here is from genome assembly GCA_024500145.1 of Gentiana dahurica var. dahurica. Classification (NCBI taxonomy): domain Eukaryota; kingdom Viridiplantae; phylum Streptophyta; class Magnoliopsida; order Gentianales; family Gentianaceae; genus Gentiana; species Gentiana dahurica. The sequence continues at coordinate 849,192 of CM044899.1, read as the reverse complement.
ATGTAGTGCCCTAAAGACAATTGTTTCTTGTCCTTACGGGCAAGTGGGAGATTGTTGGAAGTAGCGCCCGAAAGACAATTTATGTAATTGTTTTTATAATTAATAAATGACAGATTTATTCTCATCTGATTATTTGCTTTGTGCTTATATATTATACAATACTGAAAACCCCAAGTTGTATCATATGTAGCCATATAACTTAGTGTGTGTCACACGTGACGATTAAGTTTATGGTGATACACTTGAACTATTAGTCCGTGGTGAACTTAATCAAAGTATGAGGTCTATTGTTTAAACCACCACTAATGCGCCCAGAACACTTTATGGTGTGACCGTTTTATCCGGACCGTCGACATTGGTTGTCTAGTGGGGTATTTATATATGATGAGAGTCATATAGGACTGGACCGATTTTATCTGCTTTTCTCATATACTTCCGTGATTGAGAAATCTTATTAAATCACAAGATGATCATATATGGATTAACCTTAATCCTGAAGTGATTGCAGACTCGTGCTTGTTTCAATATAGGGTTTGATGTGTTCGTTAAGGATCGCTAAGAGGCGCGGTCCGAATCATTTTCACGCTGGCACTATTCTGAAATGAGTGAGGAGTGTGTGTCTCATAGATATGGAATCCATTCCTTCCTGCGGGAAGTAGAAAGATAATCCCCTTATTTGTTAATCCTAGAAACTGATCGATCGGTCGAGTTCGTATTGGTTATGAACTAATTGATCACTAGTGGGTTAATGGTAAATAAAGATGAGATGTAATGAAGAAGGTTTACGGAAATAATCCCGCTTCGTTACGGATAGTCTATGGAGGGTTAGTCTGTATGTAAATATTATATCAATGGACACTTATTGACTCGACGCTTTGAGAATAAGTTATATCTATAATCGATAGAGTTCAGTTTCGGATTTATGGTGGCGTAATTCCGAAATTAATAAGTTGAGTAGAAATTTTATGTTCGATGAATATTTTATTCAATTTATTGTAGCTACTGGTTATAGGTCTATGGTCCCAAAGTTGGCTCCTAACATGCGAGCGTTTTCTCGTTTTGTGGAACCTCGAGAATAAATTAAATAGTTGGTCAATTTAATGAATATGCAAATATTATTTATTTGGTAAGTAATATGTAAAATAGAAAAGATATTTTCTATTAATTTTAATGGCGTGTGGCGCCACACTTGTGAGGAAGTTAGGAAAAGAAATTTTCTTAGATTATGTCACATGTTTAATTAATTAATTATTTATTTGTTAGATAATTAATGGAAAAAAATAAGAGATTGATTTTATCTCTTTTATGAGAATTATCTCTTATTTTATGGCAAATATTTTTTCCTTATGGAAAAAGGGTAATTGTATTGTGAAAGGGACAACTCTCTCTTGACTAGTTATTTTTTCTATATAAAGAGAATTCCTCCCAATGCAATGACCACCAATAATTGCGCCACTTTTGTTAAAAAGAAAAGAAAAATTAATTTATTGTTCTAGACATTAGGAGAAGAAAATCTAGGGTTTTTCTTGAGCATATTCAAGGAGGTTCTACTACGAAGATCGACGTCCACCAGTCGTCGATTGGAGATACAATCCGGAAGACTGCGGCTTCTCTTTTGTTGATTGCGGCTCCTCCTTTTATTGGATAATCCTTTATCCCTTCTTGTAGTTGTATTAATTAATCATGTGAATTAAATCATAGTAAAATCGCATACGAATTTAATTCGTAGCTTCCACTGTGCATGATCGAGTGTCTCGATCAGTGCTGTGAATCAGATCCGACGATCCAATTGTGGATCAGATCCGGATTCGGGTTTCTGTATATCCAGCATGTGGTAGCAGAGCGAGGTTAAAGCGATTTTGCGATCTTGATTGCATAATTAATTAATAAATAGTGGTATTGAATAGAAATTGCATCTTTATATGTTTGCTATATTCATGCGTGGTTAAACGTTCTTGGTTGACGAGATAGATTGGGGTTGGTACTTGTTTACCGTTAGATCTATTGTAAACCCGGTTTTTTCGGGATAGAAAATTATGTAATTTATTTGTTGTAATTTAATTTCCTAGTAATTAGAATTATATATATTTCAGCGGAACTGTTGGTTTTAATCGCGGAGTATTATCACAATAAACACGCTGGCGTGGTGTTGAAGGCGCGAGTTTTACATCATGGAGACCTAGGATCGATTCTCCATCGATGTGAATTTTTGGAGTTTCGTTTTTCCAGAAAATGTTCCTTATTTTGAATGATAAAGAAGCCCGGTTTTTTCGGGTATAGAAAATTATGTAATTCATTGGTTATAATTTAATTTCCTAGTAATTAGAATTATATATATTTCGGCGGCATTGTTGGTTTTAAATATTTTCGCGGAGTATCATCACAATAAACATGCTGGCGTGGTGTTTAAGACGCGAGTTTTACATTATGAAGACCCATGTTCGATTCTCCATGGATGTGAATTATTGGAGTTTCGTTTTTCCAGAAAATGTTACTTATTTTGAACGATAAAGAAGAAAAAGATGCAGCTAAGGGGATTCGAACCCTTTGAACGATAAAGAAGAAAAAGATGCATCTAAGGGGATTCGAACCTGCGACCTGCTAATAAAAGAAAAAGAAGCTACCAACTCAAAAAGAGCTTATTTGCTCAAGAAACGGAGCAGTTTATTAATATACACAGCGGCCGGAGAAACAATTAGAAATTAGTAAATCCTTTAAAAGTAGGGTTTATCTATTTAATTTTTTTTATAGATTAGATACGGGGATACCAACGGTCCATCTCAGTGGTTTGTTTTTCGCATTTATTTTCTTATGTGATTATTTATGTGATATAACCATATCATGCATCATATTCATTAAATCCACTCTTAGCATATGCATTCATGTAGAAAATTAATTTTGGTATTAATTAGACATGTATTAACACGATAATTAATTTAGATTAATAATTAATTAATATAATTAAAGGAAACGAAATTTTATCGGGATATAAAATTCACATGATAAACTTGATTTAGGATTATGAATCCTTCGGGTTTTTGGTTATGTAGTCTCTACATAAATTAGAATTTTGATAATCAAAAATTGGAAAATCATGAAAAATTGGACACCAACTAGACGGTAGTTGGAACCGATAAGTTGGAGATTGTTTTTCTTGATTTATTGTTTTTTGAATTATTGGAAAATTCTATAATCCTAAAACTTATATCATGACTAATTAGGATCATAAAATTCTTCGTGAATTTTATTTGTGTAGTGTCTACACAAGAAATTTTAATCCATTAAATTGGAAAATCGTGAATATAGTGACACCAGTTAGACGGTATTTGGAACCGATAAATTAGTGGTTGGATTAAATTAAATATTCATGATCTAATGTTTTTGGATTATTAGAAAATTCTAAAACCCTAATGAGACTACCTAATTTTCAAAATAACGAGTGGGAGCGGGGAAGGTGACAACCGACCCCTCGGCCTCTACTGTTGACACAAGCACTGTGAAAGAATGGTGACGCCTCATGCCGCTTTGATTTCATCCCCCTTCGGATGGCACCGCTATCAAAATTCAAGGCTTGGTTTCCGAAAGGATAAGATTTTGATTACTCGTCGGGTCACTGACCTACCCTTCGGCGGCATACTCGAGGTCTACTTAAAAATCTGAAATAGTAGGTCACACTCTAAAGGGTATTTATGGAAATATCTTGGCTGAAAAAGGAAGGTAATCAACAATTAAATCGGGATGTCTGATTCTCGATTAATTGTTGAGAGATATTGTCTCAATTTAATCGTCACATCTTTGATCTACCCGTCGGCGGCACTGAGGTGTGAGATTAAATTCTTGGAATGGTAGGATAAACTACATGCAAGACATCACGTTTATAATTCCTAAAATCATTATTTGTTATGGTGTATGATTTGATTTATGTTTCTGTCATAATTTATTTTTCAACTACATATCATCTCAAGGTGACTAGACTGCTTAATTATATAAAATTGACTGATGATGACTTCGTAAAAGTGGAAAAGTAACATGAACGTTGAACTCAATAATCGAGAATGCAAATTAATTTTTCGGAAGAGGATGTTCCTCTTGAGCCTACAAACTTAAGTAACATTGATAAGTATGTCACTGCTGTCACTCATGTTGAACGGGAGACAAATTAAATTAGTTCAAAGACGACGAGAATGATTTGGCATCAATCTCACTAGAAATCCCACAGTTCACGAATAGTGTCTACTCAAATGAACTGCGAGTTCGCGGCCATTTCCTTTAAAAAAATCCAAGAATGGGAAAGAATGTCTAAAAAAAAGGTAAGTCATCGAAACTAAATAAGTTAAAAGCTAAACCGAAATATTAATGAAAGAAAGTAATGGATAAGGAAAGTGATTTCAGATCACTAACCTATGAATCCTTGGAGACTTTCTTAACCGGGTAAAATGATCCGGAAGCCAAGTTATTTTGTAAGAACGAGGTAGCTAGGCATTCATGATTAAAGAGTAGACCACGGGCAGTTATTTCAGCTGAGATAGTGGGAGTGATATAAGGAAAGAAATTTCGGGTTTTATTCCTTGAATACCGCAGAAATTCAATTTCTGTTTTCAGATTTGTTGGAATAAATGGATTCACTTTCACATCGATAACCTAGCTACATTAAAGAAAGTGAATATGACATTTGTATACGATTCTGAGACTCAGCCTTTTGTCTGGAAAAGTCAAAACACTAAGTAATGCTGAAAATGTATATGTAACACGTCAAAAACTATTTAGATAAATGGTTTCCGTATTAAGATAAACAATTCTTCAGCATCTATTAATTAGAGCATATATCCTAAAGATAAGATCTGACGACTGGCTAAGAGTGATTTCTATTTCCCAATCTAAGAACACTATCTCAAAGGAAAAATGACTAAGTAACCTTTCAATTAGGTAAAGGTAATAGAGCTGAAGAAGTATCAAAACTTGTTCATATTGACTTTCGGGGTCTTTGATTGAGCTAAAATTCATCCTCCAAAAACAATTTATAAAGACTCGAAACCGTGGGCAAACTAACTCTCTAACCGGCAGTGTACCGGGTCGATTGCTAGCATAGCTACAGGAGTACGAGGTCGAACCCAAAGGAATATGGTTGTGAATACCAAAGCAAACTTCAAACTAAGTCTAGGAAAATCGATGGTTGAAAAGGTTTATACAACTACAACGACATTAAAGCTTAGTAACGAAGTTTAACTAATGAAGAGGGACATAGCCGAACCATGATCCATCTAGCTAGCTTCAACCCTAAGGATAGACAAAACTGGGAGTGTGCATTAAAACAAACGAACTCTTGCAAACGATCTCACGGGTGCGTGCTTCTAATTCTTGTGCTAAGATCTGAACAACTCTCCTTTAACACCCTATGCCATGTTAACTACCCTTACCTTTAGAAGATTCACTAACAAGACATGATACGCACTAGATCCACTTAAACGTAAAAACGAGTAACCTCACTTTGGGCCCGGGCTTAACAACTAAGCCGGGTCTACTCCGTGATCCTAGAACCCCTTATCCCACATCTTCCTACAGAACAACTCATATAAGGTTGATGTGTGTGACTTTGACCTAGGTAGCTAATCTAGCCCAAATATGTTAAAATAAGTTCTAAGACATGAAACAGGCAAGATTAAACAATAAAAAGCACTACCCACTCCCAATTTCATCACCCAAAGGGTGATTTCACCAAATTTCACATGATTCGACTATGAAAAGGGATTACTACTCATTATACTAATCAAAACATACATAAAACAGTACATGAAAGCCATAATAAGTATAAGAGAAGAGAAATATACCATTAATTTGAAGAAATTCGAGTTTGAGATCCAAAAGTACAAAATAAAGAACTAATTAAAAGGTAGATGCTTTGAAGTTGGAATGAGAATTTGAGCTTGGAAATGGAATAATTAAGCTATGTTTATGCTAATCTATGCTAAGATAAAGTGTTCTAATCTATTACAAATTTCGAGCAAAAAGTGGGTATAGTTTAGCTAAGAAGTACAGAGAATAGATAATGAAATTCGATGGAAGGGGGTATTTATAGGGGCAAAAATCTACAGAAAAATGACTCCAAATACCAGTCTGGAGGTCCCCAAACGTGCGTTTCGCTTCATGTCCTCTCTGTCCAAAATTAGCAGTTTTAAACGCCGGTTTGAGAGTTGAAACGCGCGTTTGAGATGATGCAGTTTTCTGGCTCCAGTAAAACCATGATATCTTCTCTTGTAGAACTCTGATTTGAGTGATTCAAAATGCGTTGGAAATATCTTTCAATTATCTATAACTTTCCTGAAGAATCCATGACCAGAAAATGCCTTCATCATAGGTCAAATTACTGCTGAATAGAACATAGGGGTTGAGATACTAACACTTCTCCCCCCTTTTCTTCATTTTTCTTCTTCCTAGGTTCATTTTTGCACCTTGATCATGCTTCTCATCATAAACCTTCGCTTCCGGGTTCTCGTGACACCTAGACCCTACAATCTCATGAACGAACAAGACACACAAACGATTCTGGAGGGTAAAAGTGCTCGGAATGGGGTTAATATCAATAAAAACGAGGCTTTACTATCAAAAGATGATAAAAGCCCTTGTGCTCTAAAACATTGATACCAACCCATTTTGAGACCTTAATGTGTCAAAATATACCAAATATGCATCAAAATGGGGGCTAAAAGAGTGCCGGAGTCATGCAAAGTTGACTCCTATCAGTCTTATGAAGGATACAAGCTAGTAGGAGCTATTGAGTAATAGACATTTTGTCTAATGACTACTCAAAATGCCGATTAGTTTATCTGAATGTTTGGAGGAATCTCTGATATTACCAGAGAAGCGAATATTCCATACTCAGATATAGGCTAAAGCATAGTTTTTGGCACTGATGCTCGGCCTACCTCCGAGTGAAACGATTTCACTGAAAGGATAAACCATGGATTGCCTTATATAGTTATTGATATGTTACAGTACACTGCTTAACTCAATTAAGATATTGATTTCAAAATAACGGTTCGCAGTATTGAGTAACACCGAGAAGTCTACCTAGAAGATGCCTATGAATTTGTGGGTAAGAAGTAAATTACATTTACCCCACTTCCGCAAATAGAGGCATTTAACAGTAGTGTTTGAAGGTAGGACTGGAGATTTTGCATACACGTTCAGATGGTGACTATTCGTGAAGTATCTTAATGCAATGAGTAAAGGTTGGTTATAAGATTCTTAAGATCGGATAGTGACGGTTACATTGTTACATCCTTTCTAAAAGAATGTTTAAATAACAACCTTAGACCTTGAAGTACAGTTACTCAAGGAGTTACTATCTGATTTAATCAGACCGCATCCAACATTGGTATCGTTTACATCCAGCAGTATATCCACCATGAGATATCTTTTGCAACCTATCAGTGGATCACACCGATAGCCACGGAAGACTATTCTGGGGTACTCCGTTAGTATACGCGTTCGGTGAAGTCCCTCTACACCTAGTGCCCTTTCGAGGCCAATAAAGTTCATTCACGAGAACCCTTCACTCCCGGTGCCTTTTAAAGTCCAGCAGAGTTACTCGCTTTATCTGAATAGCCCACACATCGCGATATGGCCTTGTGCCTTACCAAGAATGACATGTTTAATATTTTAACTACACAAGTATTTTTATTATTAATTATTAACTATCCACCTAAATATTTCGAGTAAGCTCCCTCACATCTCATACTCTCTTAATTAGACTACTAGACACAGACAAGGCCTAACACATACACAGACATTGACGAATACTAATTCATCAAAGCACAAGTCAATCATACTCTTCCGACGGTCCCGAACTTCAACTCTTAGGAAGAGTACATTCGGTGCCGGAACTAAACACATCAGAAGCTTAATCAAAGCTTGTTCATGTTGATTTAATGTTATTAGATCAAGGAACAACATTTAAAACTCATCTCATAGCTTAAAACAACATTTTCCCCAAAACTGGGGTCAATGCGTGTGCATTCACTGACTAGAATTTGATGAAAGTTGAAGGAAGCATGTTCTTAGATCTAAACGAGTTAGATCTACGCGCAGCGGATGGATCACGATTTATATATTACAATACATAATCAAATGATTTAACAACTACAAGGGGGTTGAGATCGTGTTACCAATATTAGGAAGAGAAGCCAAGATCTTCTGATGTGTTCTCCAAACGGCGGTTGGTGGACACCCTTCTTGTTACACGAGCCTCCTTGATATGCAACCAGAAAAATCCCGAAGATTTTTCCAACTCGAACCCTAAGAATAGAGGCCGAAATTTTTTGGCCAATTTCTCTCGGTGAATAGTGACGTGAATAGTACCTTCCATTAGACTTGGGAGAACTCTCTTTATATAGGAGAGTAATCAATGTCCTCCAAGGATTAAATAATTAAGTGATAATTATCACATTAATCCTTTTCCAAATAAAAGATAAACAAAATGATTATCCCAAACAAATTAAGATAAATCATATTATTATCTATTATTCCATGAATTATCATTTAACAAATAAAAGATAAATCACATGTTAAATAATTATCCAAGAAAACTAATTTCTCTCTAATTATTAGGACATTAATGGCGCCACATATTGGGTCAAAAAAACCCACATAAAATGTCTTTTATGTGTATTATATTATTTAGCCCAACTAAATAATATCCATGCATATCAATTAATTAGCCCAGCCAATTAATTATCACTGAGGCCCAAGTAACAAGATTACTAGTCCGAATTACAGAAGCCACATCGGGGACCATGGACCTATAACCAGTAGCTCCAATAATTAATTATTCATCGAACATAAAGTACATTAATTATTAATTCCGGGATTACGCCACCATAAACCCGAAACTGAACTCTACCGATTATAGATGTATACTTATACTCAACCCATAGAGTGAATAAGCGTCCATTGATATAATCACTACATACGGATTAACCCTCCATAGACTGTCCATTCTGAGTGGGAAGTCTCCGTGAACCCGACTCAGAATATCTTATCCTTATTTACCATTAACCCCTAATGATCAATTAGTGCACATATCTGACTAGTAGCTAATTAATCAAATGTGAACTCGGCCGATCGATCACTTTCTTAAGGCTAACAAATAAGGGGACTGTCTCTCTACTTCCCGCAGGAAGGAATGGATTCCATGTCTGTGAAAATCAGAACTACTCACTCATCCGGAGATAGTGCCAATGAGAAGTGGCTTGGAACACATTATTTAAGTGAACCGTAACTAACACATCAAACACTACCCCGGGACAAGCAGCATCCTGTGATCACCTCAGGATTAAGGTTGATCCATATATGATCATCTAATGATTTAATAAGATTCCTCGATTACGGAATTATATCGAGAAATTGATTAAATCGGTCCAATCTATATGAATGCCATCATATATAAATGCCCCACGTAAGTACCCTCTACCGACAGTCGGATAAGACTATCACACCCTAAGGTGTTCTGGGCGCATTATTGGTGTTTTAATCAAGAGACCCTAAACTCTGATTAAGTTCACCACGGACTAACAGTTTAAGTATATCACCACTAACTCAATCCTCACGTGCATGCCATGCACTGAGTTAAGCGGTTACATACTGATATACTTAGGGTTTGCAGCAATGTATTACTTACAAGCACAAAGCAAGTAATAAGGTGAGATAAATTCTGTCATCCATTAAAAACAATTACACAAATTGTCTTTCGGGCACTACACCTAACAATCTCCCACTTGCACGAAATGACAAGTAACGATTGTTTTTAGAGCACACCATTTCTCATCTTATTCACAACAAAAGTTTCTGTCCGGTCAATGTGTGCGCATTGCCTGTAATGCGTGCGCATTGCCTCTGCTGGGAACAACTCTGAACATCCTGAAACAACAATGCGTGCGTATTCCTGGGAATGCGTGCGCATTGCACCTGCTGGGACTAAAAACTGAGCAACCTGTACCAGCAATGTGTGCGCATTGCTAGCCAATGCCTACACATTCCACCTGCAACTCCCTAAAACATGTTTTTCTACTCTTAAACGATTTCCAGCTCTTTCCCATCATAAATCCTTAGCTAAACATTAGGAAGAGCCTCTTATTTGATCAAAGCAAACTCCAAAGCAAGAACTACGAGAAAGACTGCAACGACACTTCTCCAAACCTTGCTGAAACCTGAAACTTTTTGTATACACTCGATCCTTGTCCTTTCATGAATCTATTGCTCTACCTTGATCTAGAAACCGGTGAAAATCTTATAGGGAATTGTAAGAATTCTCCTTAGTCTTTATTTCCCAAAAGGTAGTGCAGATTTCCAACTTTGAGGGCAATGGACAACTTCTGAAAACTCCCCTCATAGTGAGAGGTTTTTTTTTTTGTAGAAAATAACTCCCAATGAGTTATTGCCATGAAAGTCCATTAAATTCCTTTTAATAGCAATTACTCCCCTCAACTTCCTTCTTTAACTATTAATTACCATAATTAATATTTTCTATTTTTCGAGACTTTAACCCAAATTAATAAATATAAATTCCGAATTTTACAAAATGACACGTCTGTCATTTCCTAAAGTTCGGGATATTACATTTTCTCATATCACAAGTTAATATTAAATGCATTGTTTTCAATTTTTCATTAAACAATCCAATATTATAACTCACCCTCGAAAAATAATACAATATTTTGCCTTGAAATGTTAAAAAATAAATAATTTATAAGGTTTCTTAAATTGTGTCAGAAAAACTAATAGATCTTATGTGACGGGAGAGTAGTTAAAACCAATACTCATGAAAATATATTATTCAAAACTACAAGACTCTTCTCAAAAAAAAAAAAACTACAAGACAAGTGGTCCGAACCGGGTTATTCGGGACCACTTGATTCCGAATACCAGGAGCTTTAACCCACACACAATAAAATAAAAAAAACCTCCAAATGCTAAGTGTGTATTCGATACAATTTGAAGTTGGGATGAACTTTAAAATTTTGGATACTCAAATGTTAACATTAACGCCATAAAAAATAACGTATGTGATTATAATCATAATTTAAAGACAGTATGACACTGAAGTTGCTAATTTATATATTGAATTACACAAGATGTATATATATCGATCTCGCGATATAAACTGGTTCGATATAAACTGATTCTATATAAACTCATTATATAGAATGATCCTATATAAACTTAAACGTAAAGACACTGAACTTGCTGCTTATTGAATCACTCATTGTATAAACTACAATGCTTTCCCTTACATAAAAGATAAGTCGCATAAAATATTACTAATGATAAGCTTAAAAAAGATAAACACTCATAAAAAAAAATTAAAAAAAAATAAAGAAGATAAACACCACGTTAACTAACATCTTATCTAAACAACTTGCATGGATAAGCTTTCGTTTGAACAAAGTAACAGACAACCCCATCGTTTAAGAAAAATTTTATGGTGCAACCGTTGTATGAAGGTTGTACCAAGTGGCATACTTTACCACCTTTCATTTCTAACCTCTCACACACGCCAAAAGTGTATTATGTGAAAGAGAGTTAAAATGAATGGCTCTAAAGTATGCCACTTGATACAACCTTCCTACAACCGTTGCACCATAAAATCACTCATCGTTTAAACATTAAACTAAATATTCATACTTTAAATAAATTTATTACATTGTTATCCATTGTTTCTTTATGTTTTTAGTTTCTGGGTCTGTTGGTGGTTACCGGTTATAGCCGCTAGTATCCGTTTTCGACGGTCTAAAACTACTAAATTTAGTCATTTGAAGTTTCTTTCGATGAACGAGGCCCAAGTTGCCTTTGATATGGCATATGCCTCTTATGGTGTTGTTTTTCTAAATCAAGTTCTCTATGATAAGACAATATTTGGTGTAATTGGAGCTTGCCCCATGATGCTTTTCTTTTCGTTTTTTCATCTTAGCAGTTTTCAGCAGTTGCTGGTGGTAGTCCGGTTCTATTTCCGGTGTCTTCCCGGCATGTGTCCGGTTGTATTTTTCGTTGAATTTATTTATTTACTAAAGAAAATCTTTTCTTTCCGTAAATAAAATAAATAAATTAGAGAATTAGGGATAAGGACAAGTTTTGGAATATTTTTGAGCAACATGACAACCACATATTTTTTATAGGGAGAAGGACAATTTTTATATTTTTTATAGCCTGAAGGACAAAAACAAAACAAAACAAAAAAAAAAAAAAAAACAAAACAAAAAAAAAAATTTCTTTCCTCCCCGATTTTTAAACGCTCATATTTTTTGATCTAGAGATCCAAACGCGATAAAAATTTGGTTGAATTATTTAATTTTTAATGCTCTTCGTTTTGAGACTTGGTTCGTCGAAATTCACTCAGTGGATCTTTCTAGTGAATCCTGAAAATCAGTGAATATCGACAGTGAATTTTCGTACAATAGTGAATTTCGACAGTGGATTTTCTGAAATCACGTTGGAAATAAAAATTTTGGTGAAAAAGTTTTTAAATTTGGAATTATAGATTGAAAAATATTGTTTAAGAAAGATGGATAAAAGAGAAAGTGTGTTAGTTTTTTTTTTTTTTTTTTTTTGAAATGCGCCAGAAATTTTTATAAAAAAAAATGTCATTTATGCGAAAATTTAAAAAACCTGTGGTTCTCCCTAATTGATTAAATATTTATGTCATTCTTCCTCATTACCCAAAAAAAATTATTACATAATAACATTTCTATCTTTTCTTTCGAAATTCATCGTTATTATTTCTATCTTCTATCAATTCTCTCATCTATTTGCTATACAATTTGTATATCCGATACGGAATCACAACATGTTCCGAATAAAAATGATTCTCCCTTTGCTAAAAAATATAAGGGCATTAAAATCACCACACTAAATCTAGAATTATCTTTAAAGACACCATATGTAGTATATCTTTTTTTTTTTTTGAGAACGTATATCTATATTTTTAAACCTTGTTGTGGTGCCTTAAAATCTTCCAAATAATAACTATTCAACCTCTTTGTAATTGTCTACATTACAAGAAGCATTTATTATTATTTTTCCATCAATTCCCGAATTTATTAACAATTTAATCTCTTACCATTACTTTATAATTATTACATTAATGATAGTCAATATTATTTTTCCTCTTTAGGAATAATTATAATATTCATTACTTTCTTAATATGCCTAAAAGGAAATCTTAAAAATACTTATATTTTGAGAAGAGAAAGTCTACCGGAAAATAGTATGCCTCATACACATAATAGTAATGCCTATTTGGTGTTAAGTTTGTTTGGTTTTATTATTATTATTATTTTTTTTGTTTTATTCCAAATTTGGTGTTAAGTTAAGCACATAATTATTTCATGATTTTCTAACTTTTGACCTAATTCGAATCCGTCACGGGCTTTGAACTCGTGCCATACCTAATCGTAGTGAAGTGGTACTAAGCGTTTATCGTTGTTACCGTTGTAAAAGTGTAGTGTTGGCAATCTGTTCAACACTTCAACAACGAGGGTTCGATCTCATGACCTCTGGCTCCGATACCATGTTAGGATCAATCGTAACCATTCTACTAAAACCAATTGGTGTTAGTAAAGATAATATATTTCCTTGTATCACAATCATTTAATATTTTTAATTATATAAAAACAGTGTTTTTTCCTTAAAATCTTTTTTCGTCCAAGCCCAAGATATCAAACTTAAGGGTGTACACGGATACGGATAATCCGAAAACCGAACTGAACCGAACTCAGGTAATTCGGTTCGGTTCGGTTAATAAGAGCTACGGTTCGGTTTTTGGTTTTCAAAATGGAAAAACCGGAATTTTCGGTTCGATTACAGTTAGTGCTGTAAATTATCCGAAACCGAACCGAAAATTCCGGTTTTTCCATTTTGAAAACAAAAAACCGAACCGTAGCTCTTATTAACCGAACCGTTTATATCCGAACCGAAATCTATTGGATGAGCTATCAAGGCATGATGATCAAGATGAGCTCATTGACACACACATCAAACACCTAGAAGTGTGAAGTTAGTTAGAGCGGTTGTGAAGTTAGTTATAACCGTCTCTTACTTCATCAACACCAAAACTGAGTCTATAAATATCTTAGAGTAGCAATAGATTAGTTTTCAAGCTTTACATTCTGTAAAAACAGTTTGGTTGTACTTCCAGTTTTCATTTTACTGTAAAACACTATCAAGATGATAAACACCATTGGAATAATAATTTTTCTTCGATTATTCTTCTTCTTCATGTTTTGATTCATCAATTCTTCATGGTATCAGAGCGACAAAGCTCGTAGTAGCAGTTTCTTTGCACTTTATCTCTGATTTCTTGGAGGTTTCGTTCCCAGTTTGTTGGAAGCCTCTGTTTTCTGTTTTCTGTTTTTTTTTTGGTTTCTTTGTACCTGTTCTTGGAGTTATGGCCATGGATGCAGCTCAGAATCAGGTGATATTGCCAAGCAATCCGTTGTATATTCATCCAAGTGAAAATCCTTCACTTGTCTTGGTTCATCCTCCATTGAATAACAAGAATTTCCATCATTGGAGTTGGTCGATGAAGAGTCAATTGATTACAAAGAACAAACTTGGTTTCATCGATGGTACGTTGCCTAAGCCTGATTCGAATGATCCAAATCATCAGGTATGGCAACAATGTAATGCTTTTGTCAGTGCTTGGTTAGTTAATGCTGTTATTCCTTCGATTGCACAGAGTATTATGTTCAAATCCACAGCTAGGGACATTTGGTTAGATCTTGAGTCCAGATTTTCCAGATTAGATGTTTTTCGTGTTTCTGATTTGTTAGAGGAAGTACATACTGTGAAGCAAGGAGAACTTGATGTCACTAGCTATTTTACTAAGGTCAAAACGCTGTGGGATGAGATTGATCTTATGAGACCTACACCGGTTTGTAAGTGTGAGCCTAGATGTACTTGTGATGTTCTTAAGATTTTTGCTGGATATGCAGAAACAGAAAAGGTTGTGAGATTCTTGAAAGGTTTAAATCCTGAGTTTTCCCAAGTTATGACACATGCACAGTTGATGCAGCCTGTGCCAGATCTTCACACTGTTTTTGCCATGGCTTTAAAACTTGAAGCACAGAAAGATTATGTTTCCAGTCATCCTGTTCAGGCTCAGGTCTTCTATAACAGGTCTTTTGGTCAATCTGGTAATGGTACTTCTCAAACTCAGACACAGCAAGAACAGAGGCCTTACACAAGTTCTGGCAATAGCAATTTCAAGAAGGGAAATCCTAGTCAAGATAGGAAGAAACTTCAGTGCACTTTCTGTGGTTTTACTGGGCATACTGTGGACAAGTGTTATAAGAAACATGGTTTCCCACCTGGTTTTAAACCAAGAGGCAGAGTCAATATGGTGGATTCCACATCTGGTTCTGGGAATGATAGTATCATAGGTTCTGGTTTGGATGTTAAGCTAGAGATCTAGTTAAGTCTTTCTGTCAATTTGTTTTTGTGCAGTTTAATACACATGTTAAAATCATAAGAACAGATAATGGCTATGAATTTGACATGCCAGATTTCTATAAAGAAAATGGCATAATTCACCAAACATCTTGTGTTGATACTCCTCAACAAAATGGAATTGTTGAAAGAAAGCATCAACACATTCTCAATGTTGGGAGAGCCTTAAAATTTCAGTCTAATGTCCCTTTAAAATACTGGGGGTATTGTGTTACTCATGCTGTGACCTTGATCAACATGACACCATCTCTAGTAATAGGAAATAAGACACCATACCAACTGCTCTATGGTAAAGAACCAGTGTATAATGATTTAAAAGTGTTTGGTTGGCTGGTATTTGCATCTACTCCCACTCATAATAGGTCTAAGTTTGATCCTAGGGCTAGAGAATGCATATATCTTGGTGTCCCACAATATACTAAAGGACATATTTTGCTTGATAAGTCCACTAGGAACATATTTGTCTCTAGGGATGTGAAGTTTTATGAAACTGTTTTTCCTTTACAAACTATAGACACAGGTACTTCAAGTGATTCTATGCCCTTACCAGTGCCTTATGCATCAAGCATGGATGATTCCATACCTGCACCTGATGCTGCTGATAGTTCTTCAAATCCTGATGGTGATATGAATGATAATCCTGCACCTGATACTGATCATTCTACACAACAACCAATACAGCAACAGCCACCAGTGAGGAGATCTACAAGGACCAGATTTCAACCCTCATACTTAACAGAGTTCATCTGTCCAAAGGCAAAGTCCAAACATACAATCAACAATGTCTTAACCTATCAACATTTAACAAATAGCTACAATAACTTTGTCTGTTTAACAGATGCTATCACAGAACCAAAGACTTACAACCAAGCAGTTAAGCATGAGTGCTGGAAGGAAGCAATGCAGAAGGAGCTGGATGCCCTACAAGCAACAAATACATGGAAAGTTGTCACTTTACCTGCTGGAAAAAGGAAGATAGGATGCAAGTGGGTATATAAGGTCAAGTATCATGCAGATGGTTCAATTGAGAGGTACAAAGCCAGATTGGTTGCTAAAGGCTATACACAGACATATGGAATAGATTATGAAGAGACTTTTTCACCTGTTGCCAAAGTCACTACAATCAGAACACTGCTAGCCCTAGCTGCATCAAAGAACTGGAACATCCACCAGATGGATGTAAACAATGCCTTCCTCCATGGTGATCTTGAGGAGGAAGTCTACATGGACCTACCACTAGGGTTTCATTCTAATATACCTAATCCAGCATGTAAACTCACTAAGTCTCTATTTGGCCTAAAACAGGCTAGTAGACAATGGAACACAAAACTCACCTCAGCCCTGACAGATATGGGTTTCAAACAGTCCAAGCATGATCATAGTTTGTTTACTAAAGGAGAAGCAGACACTTTTATAGCACTACTGGTTTATGTGGATGACATTATAGCTACAAGTGCATCCATGACAGCAATCAATGAGGTCAAGCAGGTGCTACACAGTAGATTCCAGATCAAGGATATTGGAGCATTGAGATATTTCTTAGGGGTTGAGGTAGCAAGAACAGACAAAGGTATTTCCATTAATCAAAGGAAGTATGCATTAAACTTACTAGAAGAATATGGTTTCACAGAAGCAAAACCAGTAAATACACCACTCAACTCCAAACAAAAGTTAGCTGCAGGAGATTCTGAATTATTATCTGACAACACAGTATACAGAACCCTAGTAGGAAAACTCATATACTTATCATTCACCAGGCTAGACATCACTTTTGCAGTACAGCAATTAAGTCAATATCTGTCAAAACCTACTGTTAATCATATGCAAGCTGCACACAGGATGCTGAGATATATTAAAAGAAACCCTGCTCAAGGCCTATTCTTTCCAGCAAACAACAGACTAGAATTAAAGGGGTACACAGATTCAGATTGGGCAGGGTGTGAAGACTCCAGAAAATCTATTTCTGGCTATATCATGTTTCTAGGAACAGCTCCTGTTTCATGGAAAGCAAAGAAACAGACAACAGTAGCAAAAAGCTCCTCAGAAGCAGAATATAGGGCAATGGCAACAGCCACATGTGAATTACAGTGGCTAGTGTATATCATGAAAGACCTACAGATTCCAGTTCCATTACCAATCCTACTGTTTTGTGACAATGCAAGTGCAATACACATTGCCAAGAATCCTATTTTTCATGAAAGGACAAAGCATATTGAATTGGATTGCCATATTACAAGAGACAAGGTTCAGTCAGGGTTCTTAAAACTAATGCCAGTCAGAACAAACTCACAACTAGCAGATATTCTTACAAAAGCATTAGATGCACCTTTGTTTCACTACTTTCTCAGCAAGATAGGAACTCATTCTCTGTTTTTACCAACAGTGACACCTGATAGTTCATTGGATGAGCTATCAAGGCATGATGATCAAGATGTCCAAGCCTCACACAATTCAGCTTGAGGGGGGGTATTGGATGAGCTATCAAGGCATGATGATCAAGATGAGCTCATTGACACACACATCAAACACCTAGAAGTGTGAAGTTAGTTAGAGCGGTTGTGATGTTAGTTATAACCGTCTCTTACTTCATCAACACCAAAACTGAGTCTATAAATATCTTAGAGTAGCAATAGATTAGTTTTCAAGCTTTACATTATGTAAAAACAGTTTGGTTGTACTTCCAGTTTTCATTTTACTGTAAAACACTATCAAGATGATAAACACCATTGGAATAATAATTTTTCTTCGATTATTCTTCTTCTTCATGTTTTGATTCATCAATTCTTCAAAATCAAATTGAAAAACCAAACCGTTTATAACCATACAGTGAATCAACATGTTGTAATGCATAATTTGGATGAAATTTGGTTTTTTCGGTTTGGTTTTTCGGTTAATCAACTGGTTATTTCGGTTCGATACAATTCTGTTATCTCTAATTATTTATTTCTGAATTTATTCCGTTTTTCGGTTAACCGGCCGAACCGAACCGGTTATTTCGGTTCGGTTATCTTGTACAAACGGTTCGGTTTCGGCTAGGATTTTCAATTAACCGAAAAATTCGGTTCGGTTTCGGTTACGACCATTAACCGATCCGAACCGAACCGTGTACACCCCTATTCAAACTCCTACTTAGGTTTGTTTTAGGGTTGGTCATATGCAGAATTTTGATGAATTAATGGTTCATTTTGTAGAGTATGCATCTTTTATCTCATTTTTAGCAATTTAATTAGCGTTGTAATTCCACTCAAAAAAAAAAAAAAAAAATTAGCGTTGTAAGTACGAGGTGAGCAGGAAATTTTTCAAAAAGACATTCTTTCAACGCAATCGAGGTTTTATATATTTATTTATTTTATTTATTTTTCATTTTAAGCCTTACTGAAAAAAAACCAAGCAAAGCTACCACCCAATTTTATAAGCTATCAATCAATTTAGTCGATATAGCAGTACTTTAAAGAGTAATGATATGGGACAACGGTTGTGCCACAACGATAATCTGTATTGTTGATCATAATGAGTTTATATTGATCATAATGTACATCTAACATAATCAACAATGCAGATCACATGTTGCGCGTCTATAATTACTCTTCACATATACTACCTCCGGTCCAAAATATAAGTCATCCTACACTTTTCTACTTGTCCCATAATATAAGTCATTCTACATTACCAATGCAACATTTATTGCTTTTTCTCTATCTTACCCTTAATTTATTATGAATTCAACAACTTTTCATTACTTAACAACTATTGCATTAATGATAGTCAAGGGGTATTTTAGACATTAACCTTCAAATTAATGACATTCAACCAATTCCTTAATCTGTGTGAAAACTTCTAGGATGACTTATATTTTGGATCGGAGGTAGTATAATTTTAAAGGGAAAAAAGTGTAATGATCAAGCAATACGATCGAAGGTCATGTATATAAAAAAAAATTTGATTAAACTATGTGTCGTTTACATGGAAGTGTCGAGAGAATGTCTGTTGTAAATAAAATACAAACTTTTATATATAGAAAATATGATAATATCACTGTCACATGTAAAACACACATCACGTAGAAAAATTACATGATACTCCACATTTAAAAATAGAAAGGAAAAAAAAAAACCTTATTCAAAAATGGAGTACTATTAATGGTCGTATACAGTGTACCCTTTTTTTTTCTTCCCAAAAATAGATAGATGAGTTGGAGATGACATGAAAGTTGTGGATCATGATTCATTTATTCTTCATGTTGAAAATTTCAAAATAATAATGAGATAAAGATAATGCCTAGCTATCTATAAGCAAGCTAAAAAAGTATATTAATTAAGTACACCTAACAACTTATAATGTCACTCGACTACGTGAAATATGTGATGCCATGTGGGGGAAAAATATGTGTCATGTGAACCCCTCTAACACGTATACTTATGTTTATCAACAACTTTCATGGAAGAAAACTACATGCTTATCGTTTCATTATGTTAATTTTCAATCAGTTGAGCCTCAATCCAAAAGGTCCCTACGGTCATGTTTCTCAAGTTTTGTGAATGATGTCTTTAATGATCCGGTCTGTAAATGTTTTCTTTACACATGTTTTTGCTGAGAAAAGTCAATATAGATTATCAAACTCTATACCAACCTTAAATGCAAAGCTGTACTACAACACCCGGTTGTTTTACCACAAAGCTATGTCCTGAGGACGAATGTCTCAGTTTTCTTATATATCTTAAGGTTGTGATATTGTATATTATGATTTTCCAATGTATAGTTGGATAAGATTCACAACACGAGAGGATGTCCGACAATGAAACACGGAGGATGGAAACGTATGGAAGTTGATGAACACAATACAAATTTATGGTACAATAGTTATTCATGAGTTATATTAATTGAATAGGTAAGATGTTTTTTTACTTACTCTTTCTCGTATAGTACTAACCGGTATATATGGAATGCATATCACTCGTATTTAATATAACTCACAAATAACTATTGTGTCATACCACTGGTGTTCGGTTTGATAGTCAAGTTAAGGACTCATGAAGATCAAGAACGTTACAAATTATTGCCACTATGGGTGATGTTCCTGTAATTATTATAGAAAACGCTTATACCATGGATGTTCTTCTCTTGAAAAAAAAAATCATATAAAAATGTGATGCAATGTAGTAATTTATGTGATGTTTTGAGTGTGTTGGTGTCGACGGAAACCTTTTAAAGAAAAACAAGTGGTGAATCATAAAAATTAACATACACAGACAACTCCATATGCAACAAGTTTTTAATAGTTTATTATATAACAAGTTTTTAATACTTTATTATACAATGCGTCGGGTGGGTAAAAGCATATCATACCCTATACACTATCCACGGTAGGTTTTGAATAATCAAATACATACCCTATATAACACACCTTTAAATTACCTTATCCTTGTAGGTGGAGTAGTAGTGAATATCCACCGGGTTGGATCAAAATTGACATCACTAAATATGATCCTATCAATTATCATTATCAACCTTCACAAGTGTGTAATTAATGTACGCTATCCGTCTCAAAAGATAAGTTTTCGTAGCTTTTTGCATTTATCCAAAAATATAAGTCATTTTATATTATCAATAAATCAATTATTCCTCTTT
This sequence comes from Gentiana dahurica var. dahurica, assembly GCA_024500145.1. Taxonomy (NCBI): domain Eukaryota; kingdom Viridiplantae; phylum Streptophyta; class Magnoliopsida; order Gentianales; family Gentianaceae; genus Gentiana; species Gentiana dahurica. The sequence continues at coordinate 828,066 of CM044899.1, read as the reverse complement.
TAACTACTCTAAATTATTAGCATTCCAACTACTTATCATTTGTTAGTAATACCATCCGCAACTGAAGCGATTTTAAGGATCTAGATCTATAAATTACACGTAATAAAATAACTAGATCTACTCTACAAGGGGGTTGTAGATCATACCTCTTGGATCTCAAAATCCAAGTTGAAGAACCGCAATAGAAAGAACGAACGAAGGTGTGAAGAGCACCACGATCTTCTGTACGTGTGATCCAAGCAACTCCCGGTGGAAGGAAATCCTCGTCTCGAATCCTTCCGATATGCTACTCGGAAAAATCTCCAAGATTTTTCCCCAACCCTCTTGGCCGAAATTTCTTCCTCCTCTCTAAGAGGTGGAACTCGAAAATCATAGTGTGTTGTAAGGTTTAGGAGAACTCTCTTTATATAGGAGAGTAAAACTTAACCTCCAAGGATTTAATAATTAATACACAATCAATTATAATAATTCCATTAAATAAAAGATAATCCCATAATATTTTAGAACAAATCTAGAATAATATTTATCTTTATTTATTACCATAAATATTTATCTAATAAATATTTTGTGCACATGTCTTATTAATACACAAGAAAACTAATTCTTGTTGACTAAGCATGGTTATGGCCGAAATTCATCATTTGTGACCTAGTCACTATGATTTTCGACTAACACACCAATTTTGGGCCAAGATCATGAAAAATGTCTTTTTCACATATTTAATTATTTAGCCCAACTAATTTAATAGTCCACTAAACAATTAATTCACATATCGTTTTAATAAAGTCCAACAAGAACTAAATTAATATTATCAGGATTCGACGTCCGAGAATAGCTATGCTATATTAGGAGGCACGTCGGGACCATGGACTAATAATCAGCGGCTCCGATAAATCAAATAAATAATTATCTTACGAACAGAATAATTATATTCGATAAATCAATCACAGGATATGTCACCATAATCCCGTGACTGCACTCCTCCGATTATGAGATTATATTTATCTCCTCACGAGAATAATAATAAGCGTCCATTGATATAATCATTACATATGGATTAATCCTCCATAGACTGTTCATTCTAAATCGGGAAGTTACCGTTAACCCTTTTAGAACCTCTTATCCTTATTTACCATTAACCCCTAGTGATCAATTAATTCATACAACTCACTGGTAGCTAATCGGTGTAATATGAACTCCATGGATCGATCGGTTTCTAGGATCAACAAACAAGGGAACTGTCTATCTACTTCCATAAATGGAAGGAATGGATTCCGTATCTGCGATAACACAGACTACTCACTCAATCCAGTACAATGCCAAGATGGGGTAATTCATACCACAGACTCAGTGTAATCCTTAACCGTCAAGTCAAACTTCATAATGATTCAAGCAGTTGACGTGATCACCTCAGGATTAAGATATATCCATAAATATGATCATCCATTGATTCGATAAGACTTCTCGATTACGGAATTATATCGTGAACTCTAATCAAATCGGTCCAGCCCTATATGATATATCTATCATATATAAATGCCCCACTAGGTTCTCTTAACCGAAAGTCCGGATAAGACAATCACACCAATTGTGTTATGGGCGCATTAATAGCACGTTAAAGGAGAGACCCGATACTCTCGATTAACTTCACTACGGGCTAATTGTATTTTAAGTACATCTTCACTAACTCAATCCTCCCGTGTATATACCATACACTGAGTTAAGTGATTACATAAACGATATACTTTAGGGTTTTCTGTAGTGTAAATACTATTGTCACATCGGTGATTATGAGAATAATAAATATGAATAATAATGTCAATTCATTTATTAAATAAAACAATTACAAAAATTGTCTTTCGGGCATCACACCTAACAATCTCCCACTTGCACGAAAGCATGTGATTAATTGTTTTAGAGCACACCCTATTATTTAAAATACAACAAACTACATCTCCCACTTGCTCTAAAGCAATGGAGACCCATCCCGTATTCTAGTACCCATTAAGCATATCATAACCATTTCAGATTCCAAAGTACACTCCGAGTATGCCGTCGTAGGATAGGTCAGTGACTCGGGAAGTACCTACAACTAAATGTCATGGGTCTTAATGATTAGTCAGGTTGTCGGCTGGAGACGATCCGTAGAATCGAAACGTTACCGGTCCATCTAATCTTGTGGTACTGAGTAAACACTGAGCCCGAGATCGACTTAACGATCATCCTCAATCTGACTTAAAGTCAAAATCAGTGTATCACACATATCCAAGTTCACACATGAATATGTCCGCATATTGTTCCTCGTTCTCTCAAGATACTAAAGGACATACTAAACTTGCTTCGTTAACCGCCGAATCTAAGATTCGATCAAAGTTGACGTTCAATAACCTGACCATCTCTTACTATAAAGAGATTCTATCCCATTTCTCTTGATCCGAAGATTTAGAGAGTCATTCCTGAGGCATAGGGTAGAACTTCCTCGTTGAATGTTGCATACACAGATGCATCATCTTAACTAATAAGATGGATGGGAAACCATTGACCGATTCTAATGAATTCGACCGAGTCAAACTCTTCAGAATGTTGTCCAAATCTCTATTGCAGAGAATTGTGGCATTGTCAGATTCTGACTTCAGATAACACACCCATGTTGATTCCAACTGGTGCAGTTTTATCCTTCACAAACACTAATATATGTATATATTCACTATTGTACTAAAATTGATATCCAGTCTACAACAGACTTATCAATATTCTGGTCAACTCCACATATTGTAGAAATATATGACTTCTAGTGACCGAGAGGTTTGCTTTTTATCCACAAAGGACTTAAGCCTTGACAGTCATCCTGTCATAAGTTCATAAGGAAATACCCTTTTGTTCGGAATGAATCCAGACTCCGTTTGTTTGGCAAGAAAGTCTCAGGGAATCACCCATTTTTTATGCTTTTGAACGAAATCAAGCAATACTAAGTGGTAAGAGAGTTCAAGGTCTGATTAACTCTCTACTTCTTAGGGAATTACCCCTAGACCACTCAAGATTTGCTCTGAAAGATAAACTTTCCTATTCATTCTACTCTTTTCCGTGTAGATCCAATTACTCCCACTGGGCCTGAGACACTCAGGTGGTTCTACAAGAGTATGAACAGCTCTGGAGTACCAAACTCCATTCACAGGGTTATGGCTTGTAAACCAACCTCTATTATCAGAATCCTATACTGCTCACAAAAGAGTCATAGGTCATCAATCGATCCTCAGACTACAAAGTCCGCAGAACCCGTAATGGGTAATGGATAAACCATACTCCCACTACATTCTGGGTGGATCAAAATTCTGATCTAGTTTAGTAGTATTTAGTGTTATCACCAACAACCGATGTTGGATGTGGTCTGATTTTAATCAGTTAGTAACTACCTTGAGTAAACATACTTCAAGGTTTAAGGTTTTACTGTTTATAGACTCTATCAGAAAGGACGCAACAGTATAACTGTCCCTTCCCGATTTCAAGAATCTTATAACACACCTTTTTCTCAATGCTACAAGATATATAACGATTGGTCACTGACCAAACGTGTTCGCGAAATTCCCAGACCTACCTTCAAGCACCGTGTGCTAAATGCTTATATTTATGGAAGTGGGGTGAACCAAATCCACACCTTATCCATAAATTCCAAAGCATATTCTAGGAAGACTTCTCGGTCTTACACTTCAATGTAAACCGAAATTTTGCTTCTAATATCTTTATTGAGTGAAGCAGTGTATTATAGCACATCTACAACTATGTAAAGCAATTCAACGGCTTCTCCCTTAGTGAAAGCATTTCACTATGAGGCAGGCCGAGCATCAGTCCCTAGGACTATGTGATGGCCAATTTTTTAGTAGAGAATACTCCATCTCCGACAAAATCAGAGACACCTCAGAATATTTTGGATAAACTTACCGGAGTGTTTGAATAGTTATCAGACAAGAAGTCACTACTCGGAAGCTCCTACTAGCTTATATCTTTCATCAGACCCCGAAGGTCGTCATGAACAAGCTATGTTTCTTCTTTATAACCATTATCCTTTCCCGATTGAAAGGAAACTTAGTCATTGAACCTTTGAGACAATATAACCAGACTGGGAGAAAGGAATCACCCTGAGCCAGTCTTCAGGTCTTGTCTTTTAGGGACTATGCACTAACTATGGAATATGAAGAAGCGTTTATCTAAATATAGAAACCAATTGCTTTTAATAGTTCTTAAGATGTGTTTTATATACATATTTCAGTAGTTCTAAGTGGTTTTGACTTTATCAAACAAAAGTCCGAGTCTTGGATTCGTACTACAAATGGTATATTCACTTTCTATACGACAAACAAATTATCGAATAGAAGGTAAATCCATTCGTTCCAACGAATCTTAAACATAAAATAATTTTTCCATGATATCCAAGGATTGAATCCGAGATTCATTTCCTTATATCACTCCCACTATTCTAGCTAAAATTAACCGCCCGTTGTTTACTCTTTTAATCGTTAAATGCACTGCTACCTTGTTCTTCCAAAGAACTTAGCTCGAGAAAATCGCCAAGGATTCATAGGTTGGTGATCCAAAATCACTGTCCTTATCCTATGATTTTCATTTAATTAATTTTCGGTTCAACCTTAAAATTTTCTCAGTTTAGATGACTAACACTTTTAGACATATTCTCCCATTCTTGACTTTCCGTGAATGGAAACAGTCTTGAACCAGCGGTTCGTTTGAGTAGACACTACTCTTGAACCGTGGGATGTCTATTTCGAGTGTTACTCGTCGGGACTTCTCGGATTTTTTAATATACCAGAAAAAACAACAAATCATAATATTAAAGCTCCCACTAGTTTATCGGTTCCAAATACCGTCTAACGAGCAATGCTTTATTTTTATGATTTTCCGATTTTTTCGATTAAAAAATCTTTCGTACATAGTTCCAATGTTTCCAGAAAAACAACAAATCATAGAACTCCCACTAGTTCATCGATTCCAAATATCGTCCAACTAGCGACATTTCATGACTTTCCGGTTTTTCAATTAGAACGGTTACGTGTGTAGTCAGTTACACTTTTCTAATGTTCTAGAAAAACAACAAATCATAAAGCTCCCACTAGTTCATCGATTCCAAATATCGTCCAACTAGTAATACTTCATGATTTTCCGATTTTTCAATTAGAAAATTTCTCGTGTAATTACTACACATTCAAAATTCACAAGAAGAATTCCAAAGTCCGAAATCACCTTTGATCAAACTAAGTTTGTCTTCCGTTTGATACGAATGACATTAATGACATACCTTGATGTCACTCTAGTTTTTTAAAAGGCTTAAGAGAAAATATCTCTTTCGAAAAAATAATTGCATTATCGATTAACTAGTTCAACGTCCTAGTTACTTTCCACTTTTTAACGAAGTTAATACTAGTCAATTATAAATTTTAAGCAATTTAGTAAGGGATATAATGTTGTAAATAAAATGACATATATTAATTCAAGTTAACACTACTATATTTATTTTAGGAATTGTAAACTAAAATTAAGTCTACTCTACCATTCCAAGGTTTTAACCTCGCATCTCAGTGCCGCCTTAGGGTAGGTCAAAGAGATGACGGTTAAATCGAGACAATCTCATCAATGAATAACTTGTGAGAATCGAACATCCCACGAGAATCGAACATCCCTTTATTCATTGACTACCTTCCTTTTAGCCTAGATATTATCAAAAAATACCCATGATGAGTGTGACCTACTATATCGGATCTCTTAGGTACGCCCCGAGTGTGCCGTCTTAGGATAGGTCGGTGACCCGACGAGTACCCGGAAATCCTATCCTTTCGGAGACCAAGCCATGAATGTTGATAGGGGTGAACACCATCCTTAGGGGGACGAAATCAAAGCGCCGCGAGGCGTCACCCTTCTCTCACTTACTTGTATCTATAGTAGAGGCCGTGGGGTTGGCTGTCGCCTCCCCCGCTCCCACTCAATAATTTGGAAGTGGTGGTGGGTTAACTAACCACGTCTTTTTGATGTTAACATAAAAACTCATCAAATCAAGGATTCCGAATGGTGTCGGTAACGTAGGCAAGCCTACCCGTCCTATTCGTTGGAACATATGTGACAGTCGGACGAAATCGGGTCAAGACAGCCCTATTGAGATAAGAAGGAATCACCCCTCCGCTCTCCGGTGTAGCTTAGTCTTGCCGGACCCCCCGTGCATACATCACACTAGGAGGGTTAAGTCGGTCGAGCCTAGCTCAGTTGACCACCCAACCTATAAGCGAACCGTTTTTATCCAAGATTTATTGTTCTTTTACAATCATTCAATCTTGTAGACACTACGAATCGAAAACGTGATCTCGTTTGGGCTTTAAGGCGGTTCACCGAGAACACACACCGAAAGGCTTAACGATTTCATAACCCGTCCTCGGATCTTTAATTAGTTACTAAATTAATTAATTACCACGTATTAATTAAATTTCAACTAATTACGCGAGTTTGTATACATGCCTATTTTAATTACCAAAATTAAAATTCTACATGTATGCATGGAGTGGATTTATGATATGATGCATGTCATGGCAATTCCGATTTTATGTCTATTTTATGATCAAACACATAAAAAATAAATTGCGGAAAATTTTAAACACCGAGATGGATCGTTGGTACCCCCGACTAACCTATTTTCTAAGGAAAAGTAAAACTTAAATCTATGTCTTCGAGTCTTGATCTTCGAATCTTGAACTCGAAACTTCCGGATCTCGAAGCTTCGATCTTGACACGAACGACGAGGAGAGGAGGCCGTAATATACCAATATATTAAAAATATATCTATTTTATCAAATTGTTTTATAAAAAAAACTTAATTTTTTTTTTAATAACAGGCCCTCGGCCATTAAAAAAAAACTGATTTTTTTTTTAATTTTAATTATTATGTTGAAACCCTAGCCGCATGCAAACGGCTAACTCAAAAAAATAGGTTAACCACAAAAAAAAAAAAAAAACAAGCTGCCGCCTTGTTCCAATTCCATCTGACGATGGATAAAAAAAATATTAAACAAATCGGCCTCCTACCGTTTTACCTTCTTGATGATTTTCAACACAACATTTTCGTCGTCTCAAAGCCGGATCAAAATTAAAAACAAAAGGTACTACCTTTTTACATAATTTTCGAATTCAACATAATTAAATTACAAATCCTATGCTCAATTGATACTAATCAAAAAGAGCTACAAAATAGATCTACGGGTAAACAGTACCAACCCCAATCCATCTCTTCAACCACAACAATCGCAACATAAAAAAATCATACATGTGCATCGGCCCCAATAAAAAAAATTGGGACAAAAAATCTACATGTTTTACCACACCTAGATCTAATATTTTATACGTATAAATATAGATCAACCTGGCTCCGATACCACTGTTAGTAATACCATCCGCAACGGAAGCGATTTTAAGGATCTAGATCTATAAATTACACGTAATAAAATAACTAGATCTACTCTACAAGGGGGTTGTAGATATACCTCTTGGAACTCAAAATCCAAGTTGAAGAACCGCAACAGAAAGAACGAACGAAGGTGTGAAGAGCACCACGATCTTCCGTACGTGTGATACAAGCAAATCCCGGTGGAAGGAAATCCTCGTCTCGAATCCTTCCGATATGCTACCCGGAAAAATCTCCAAGATTTTTCCCCAACCCTCTTGGCCGAAATTTCTTCCTCCTCTCTAAGAGGTGGAACTCGAAAATCGTAGTGTGTTGTAAGGCTTAGGAGAACTCTCTTTATATAGGAGAGTAAAACTTAACCTCCAAGAATTTAATAATTAATACAAAATCAATTATAATAATCTCATTAAATAAAAGATAATCCATAATATTCTAGAACAAATCTAGAATAATATTTATCTTTATTTATTACCATAAATATTTATCCAATAAATATTTTGTGCACATGTCTTATTAATACACAAGAAAACTAATTCTTGTTGACTAAGCATGCTTATGGCCGAAATTCATCATTTGTGACCTAGTCACTATGATTTTCGACTAACACACCAATTTTGGGCCAAGATTATGAAAAATGTCTTTTCCACATATTTAATTATTTAGCCAAACTAATTTAATAGTCCACTAAACAATTAATTCACATATCGTTTTAATAAAGTCCAACAAGAACTAAATTAATATTATTAGGATTCGACGTCCGAGAATAGCTATGCTATATTAGGAGGCACGTCGGGGACCATGGACTAATAATCAGCGGCTCCGATAAATGAAATAAATAATTATCTTACGAACAGAATAATTATATTCGAAAATCAACCACATGAATATGCCACCATAATCCCGTGACTGCACTCCTCCGATTATGAGATTATATTTATCTCCTCACGAGAATAATAATAAGCGTCCATTGATATAATCATTACATATGGATTAATCCTCCATAGACTGTTCATTCTAAACCGGGAAGTTACCGTTAACCCTTTTTAGAACCTCTTATCCTTATTTACCATTAACCCCCTAGTGATCAATTAATTCATACAACTCACCGGTAGCTAATCAGTGTAATATGAACTCGCGCGATCGATCAGTTTCTAGGATTAACAAATAAGGGAACTGTCTATCTACTTCCATAAATGGAAGGAATGGATTATGTATCTGTGATAACACGGACTACTCACTCAATCCAGTACAATGCCAAGATGGGGTAATTCGGACCACAGACTCAGTGTAATCCTTAACCGTCAAGTCAAACTTCATACTGATTCAAGCAGTTGACTGTGATCACCTCAGGATTAAGATATATCCATAAATATGATCATCCATTGATTCGATAAGACTTCTCGATTACGGAATTATATCGTGAACTCTAATCAAATCGGTCCAGCCCTATATGATATATCTATCATATATAAATGCCCCACTAGGTTCTCTTAACCGAAAGTCCGGATAAGACAATCACACCAATTGCGTTATAGGCGCATTAATAGTACGTTAAAGGAGAGACCCGATACTCTCGATTAACTTCACTACGGGCTAATTGTATTTTAAGTACATCTTCACTAACTCAATCCTCCCGTGTATATCTCATACACTGAGTTAAGTGATTACATAAACGATATACTTTAGGGTTTTCTGTAGTGTAAATACTATTGTCACATCGGTGAATATGAGAATAATAAATATGAATAATAATGTCAATTCATTTATTAAATAAAACAATTATAAAAATTGTCTTTCGAGCATCACACCTAACATCATTATCATAGAACTACTTAAGTTACATTAATTCAGTTTCTTCATCATGGTAAAAACTTCTAAAATTCGTTATATTTCACGATAAATGTTGTAGTTTTGCTTTTGCAAGTTGCAACGATCAAGATCAACAGTCTCTTAGAATTTCAATGTTGGGCCTCTATTAGCCTCAAGGTTGGGCCTACATGAACTCTCAAAAAATAAATATGCGAGTTCTATTGGCACAACGTAAATATTTCGGGATCACATTCTCTTATATAAATTGTTACATATAAATGTGGTAACGAAAATGTTTATATGACGCCAATAAAACTCCTAAAATAAAATGCAGTCTCACGTCAAAAGAAAGAAAAAAAAAATGGAAATCAGAAACAAAATGCAAGTTTTACCTTTTCTTTATTCCGTTTCATAACTTTTGTTTTGTTTTGTTTTTGATGTATGTCTCACTAAGAGCTAGTGCTGTTAACAAGCCGAACCGGACTGAGTATCATTTGTTCAAGTTCAGTTTGTTTAGGTTATGAGCTTGTACATATTCGTTCGTTTAATAAAAACACAGAAAAATACGTTCAAGCTTGGTTCGTTAAGGTACGAGCTGTTCGTGAACGTTTGTTTAATAAACGAAGATAAAATTCATTTATAAAGAAATTTTGTTCGAACTCGTGTTCGAGTTTGACATGCTACATGAATTTTTGCCTCTCAATTTGAGTTTGTCTTTGACGATACGATATGCCACCCTTCCACGCGGAATGATCTGAGTAGTCCAGTTGGAATGTGGAAGAGGTCCAGGTATGGCAAGGATGTCGAGTCGGGAGAGCCATCTCGACATGATCAAGATTATTTACATTATGAATTATGTAGGAGGTTTCCACATTGGCACGACCATGTCGATATACATCGAGCTGATATCTAAGAGGTAACTTGGACAGGAGGCCAAGGTCATTTTTGTCAATAAATTAAACCGCCCTAAATGTAGGGCAGAAGGGGGGGGCATGAGCCTATAAATACGTGCATCCAGGAACTACGTTAGGCTTGATTCCTGGATTCCAAACAGGATACGTAGGCAATTCAAGATACATTCTTGAACCCAGCCGTACAACATAAAAACCACCATCTTTCCATAAAAGGCACAATCTTTTTCACACTGTTTCTCCTTTCTATTTCACCCCTAGATACTAAACAACCTTGACACATCACTGGTGCTAAATCCAGCATCGTCATTTGGCGCTAGAAGGAGGGCCTATCTATCGGTGATTTAGAGAGAGTAGTACGATGGCGCCGTCAACAAGAAGAAAAGCAGGCAGTAAGAACGTACAGAATGAAGAACACACAGACCTAGAGCCAGCAGGGGAACAAAACCAGACTGTCCCAGAAAAGCCCGCTGGTTCTAAGGCTGCAGTTGTGCAAACACAGAAATCTCAGCTTCCTCCCCAGTTGCAGGATGTTGCGGACCATTTGGCATCATTAGATGAAGAAGCACTTAAGCGTGTCGTAGCGTCCGTATTTGTTGAAAAGGGGTTCCGTGATTTTCCGGACGGGCAACCTTTAGACCAACCAGGCCAGAAAGAGTTAGAAAACGCGAAGGGGAAGAAGCTGGTGGACATTCGAGAAGAATGTGAAGACGAGATAGAAGTCAGTGCCACCAACTATAAGAGGCAGGTCGTGCAAGAGAAGCCCTTAAGAAGGGTCGAGGAAAGTATACGAGACGAGTTTAATCGTATCGTTGGTAAGGATCGAGACATCGATTGGCTTGAGTCGCCTTTTGTTTCTGAGATCGAGCATTACCCGATGCCCGAGTCCTTCAAACCCCCGAAAATGGATCCATATGACGGCACAACAGATCCCGAGGATCATCTATACCGATACATATCGATGATGAGGCTAAGAAACGCGAACGACGCCATGAAATGTCGAGCGTTTGACACTTTGTTAACGGGTCGAGCTCGAGAATGGTTCCACAAACTGAGACCCGGGTCGATTTCTAGCTTCGTGCAGTTGGGGCAAAAGTTTCGTGACGCGTTTATTGGAAACAAGAAGTTTCATCCGAGTTCTACCCATTTGACTAACATCAAGCAAGAAAGGAATGAGTCAACTATCGATTATATGAAGCGTTTTAACCTCGAAGCAATGAAGGTCCACAATCTCAATGAGACGCTTCAAGTCAATTTTTTCGTTGCAGGGATCAGGAACATGAAGTTATACGACAAGTTATCTAGAAAGATGCCAGAAAGCATGGACGAATGTGTGAACATAGTCCATAAATTTTGCCAAGGTGAGGAGGCAGTGCGCTTGCACACCATCTCGCTTGGGCTCAACTCGAGAAACGACACCCGTGGCCAGACCAAAGGTCAGCCTAAGAATGAAGGGAAAGCCAGTGTTTTCGATCGGATGACAGCACCCATTACAGATCGACTTGGGAAGAAAGGAAATTTGAAAGACAGAGACTTCATCCCCCTTAATCGGTCTCGGAAAGAGGTGCTAGCCATCATGATAAAAAAGAACATTGCTCGGACGCCCAAACCGATATCAAAGGATGTCGAGAAGAGGAAAAACACCCACAAGTATTGTGATTACCACCAAGATGTGGGGCATGACACGGAAGAATGTTTTGATCTAAAGAGAGATATCGACGCTGGCATCCAAGAAGGACAACTCGACGAGGTAGTAGACAGATCAGAGAAAGATGATCCCAAAGGGCGTCGTGAGTATAAGAGGAAGAATTACCATGGAAGAAGAGATCGATCTCCCAATCGGGGCAATCAAAGGCGTAGAGACAGGTCATCTGAGCCCGTGAGAAGGGATAATCAGAGAGATGAGCGTCGAGACGATAGAAGGGAAGATCAGAATCGAGATCCTTACGGAGATAACCGAATCGGATATGGGGTGAATACGATTGTGGCGGAACATGTTTTAGACCGACCTCGATCAAGTCAACCCGTTATGGACGAGTCGAGAGAAGCCAAGAAGTTGAAATTCACAACAGAGGTAGGATATGGACCTAGAGACGATGTCCCAAGTACTTATGGCCGCAGTGAAGGCTTAGTAATAGAAGCAGTCATCAGTGAGGGCTAATAAAGAGAGTCTGTGTCGATAGCGGGAGTGCCGTGAATATCCTATACTATTCAACGTTCAAGGCAATGAAGTTAAAAGATGAAGATATAACACCATTGTCCACCCCGCTATTCGGTTTTACAGGGCAGGCCATCCATCCTGTTGGATCTATCAACTTGTTAACCACGGTAGGAGATGGTGAGAAGGGGCGAACGATGGAGATGACGTACGTCGTAGTCAAGGCCCCTTCAGGGTATAATGTAATATTGGGTCGAGCTGCACTTTATGATTTGAGAGCAGTGATCTCCACCTACCATAACAGCATGAAATTCCCCACATGGCATGGCACCCACGAGGTAAAGGGAGATGTGGCAGTGGCCAGGAATTGCAACCTAGTAACGATTAAAGGAAAGGGTGTAGGCCAAGTGTTGGTTGAAGAGCTAATCCCTGAGGAGGAAGAGGATAAAAGTTGGGTTTCGGTCGATCCAACGGAAGAAGTTCGAGTTTGGAAAGAAGAAGAAAGCCAGGGAGTTCGACTCGGGAAGTGGATTCCACACCCCGATGTTCAGATGTTAGTCGATCTCCTAGTTGAGTTTCGAGATGTTTTTGCATGGAAAGCCAACGACATGCCGGGCCTCTCCAGTGACATCGCGGTGCACAAGCTCAATGTCGACCCCGCGAAAAAACCTGTGAAACAAAAGAAGAGAAATCTAGCACCCGAAAGAAAGGAAGCGGTTAAAAAAGAAGTCGACAAGTTGCTGATAGCTGGGATCGTTAAAGAAGTAGTATATCCAGACTGGTTAGCCAACCCAGTCTTAGTGAAGAAGCCCGATGGGAGCTGGAGGATGTGCATCGACTTTACAGATCTAAACAAAGCTTGCCCAAAAGACTCTTACCCACTCCCCAAGATCGACCAACTTGTCGATTCGACCTTAGGGTTCGAAGTTTTTGGATTTCTAGATGCGTATCGAGGTTACTATCAGATCCTTATGGACCCCAGAGATTCGGAGAAAACAGCTTTTATAACTGATTTCGGGACATTTAGTTTCGTTACGATGCCGTTTGGTTTAAAGAATGCCGGAGCAACATACCAGCGCGCAGTGAACAAGATTTTCGAAAAGTTGATTGGACGGAGCATGGAAGTCTATGTGGACGATTTGTTAATTAAGAGTAAGTCTCTCGAGCAGTTTATGATCGACACGAGAGAGGTGTTCGAGGTCCTTCGTTCGGCCGGCATGAAACTCAACCCAAAAAAGTGTACGTTCGGGGTCCGATCAGGAAAGTTTTTGGGATACATGATATCCAAGGATGGAATTAACGCAAACCCAGACAAAATCAAGGCCCTCCAGAACATGCCGGTGCCTCGAAGTGTGAAGGAGGTGCAAAGATTAACGGGTCGGATGGCAGCCCTCAACCGTTTCCTATCGATATCGGCACAAAGGGCCTTACCATTCTTCAAGATTCTAAAGAAAGCAAGTCCCTTCCAGTGGGATGACAGGTGCCAAAAAGCTTTTGAAGACTTAAAGAATTACCTGTCAAACCTGCCCACCTTGGCATCACCTCGAGAGGGAGAGAGGCTTTTAGTGTATCTTGCTGTTTGTGAAGAAGCGGTGAGCGCGGTATTAATTCGAGAAGCGGAACGGGGTCAGGTACCAATCTATTTCGTCAGCAAAGCCTTGCATGGGGCAGAGTTAAGATATTCACCAGCTGAGAAGCTAGTTTTGGGTCTAGTCCATGCGTCGAGGAAGTTGAAGCATTATTTTCAGGCACACCCGATCGTGGTAGTCACGAACCAACCCTTGAAGCAAATTTTGGCGAAGCCCGAGACATCGGGTCGACTGGCCAAATGGGTGGTCGAGTTAGCCGGATACGATATCGAGTTCACACCTCGGACAGCTATCAAAGGCCAAGCACTAGCCGATTTCATTGCGGAAGGGTTATCGATCCAAATAGAACAAGAAAAACAACCATCAGAACAGCAGTGGACCATTTATGTTGATGGTGCTTCTAGCAAGGAAGGAGCAGGAGCGGGGTTGTTGCTGATTAGCCCAAGAGGAGAGGAATTCCCCTATGCGCTTCGATTTGAGTTTAAGGCCACTAACAACGAAGCGGAATATGAAGCTATGATCACGGGTTTGAAGTTGGCAATCAAGTTAGGGGTCGAGAACCTCTTGGTATACAGTGATTCGCAGCTCGTGGTAAATCACATCCGAGGGGGGTATGAGGCTAAAGAGGAAACCATGAAAAGCTATCTAAAAGTGGTTCAGAGACTGATGTCAAAATTCAAGAATGTTCGTATCGAACAGGTACCGAGGAACGAGAATAAACGAGCTGATGCCTTATCTAAACTGGCGTCTAATTTCAAATCAAAAAAGAAAGTCCTGGTAGAAATGTTGTCAGAGCGAAGCTACCAAGAAGTCGACGTGCAACCAATTAGTCAGGGGTCGACGTGGATGGACCCGATAGCCGCTTATCTTAAAGATGGGATTCTACCATCGGATAAGTTTCAAGCAAGGAAGGTACGATTACAGTCAGCGAGATATGCATTATTTGATTATGTTCTTTACAGGAAGTCATTCGTAGCGCCCTGGACGCGATGCGCGTCGGAAGAAGAAGGAGCATATCTTCTCGAGGAAATACATCGGGGAGTATGCGGAAATCATTGTGGGGCACGAATGCTGACAAGGAAATGTAGGCTAGCAGGGTATTTCTGGCCCTCAATGCAGAGGGACGCAAATGAGTTGGTTATGAAGTGTAGAGCATGTCAGGTTCATGATGTGATAACGCATCAGCAAGCTCAAGAGATGAATGTCATCGAGTCTGTTTGGCCGTTCGACGAGTGGGGTGTCGATATAGTAGGGCCTTTGCCTCGAGCCCCTGGAAATCTAAAGTTTGTTGTGGTTGCGGTCGATTACTTCACCAAATGGGTTGAGGCTAAAGCCCTTGCTAACATCAGAGCTGCAACCATCAAAAAATTTTTGTGGGAAAATATTTTATGCAGGTTTGGAGTCCCCAAGTACCTGATCTCGGACAATGGCACTCAATTCTTGGATGAAAGGGTACAGAGCTGGCTCAAAGAGTTTAAGATCGAGCATAGAACGACATCCGTGGCTCGACCTCAGTCGAATGGACAAGTCGAGCAGACCAACAGACAGCTGAAGTTCGGTCTGAAGAAGCGATTGGAACATGAGGGACGCGATTGGGCAGCACAGTTGCCAAGCATCTTGTGGTCATATCGAACTGCACCCAATGCGGCCACTCGAGAAACCCCTTTCGCAATGGCTTATGGGTGTGAAGCGGTTATACCAGCAGAGATCGGGTTGTCCTCACCTCGGGTTCTGGCTTATAATATCGAGACAAATGGGTGCAATCTCAAGCAGGCAAAAGATGATATCGAGGAAAGAAGAGATGTCGCATCACATCGAGTGGCTGAATATAAGAGAAAGATGTCACAATACTATAACGCTCGGGTAAAGTATAAATATTTCCAAGTTGGTGACCTCGTGCTGAGAAAGAATGAAGCAAGCAGACAAGACCCAATAGGCAAACTCGAGCCGAATTGGGAAGGCCCTTACAAGATCCTGAAAGTCCATCCTAAAGGGGCATATCAACTTGGAAGGTCAGATGGAAGCACAGTGCCTCGAACCTGGCATGCCACTAATCTTAGAAAGTATTATGTGTAATTTTCATTTCCGTTTTGGTGATTGTAATGCGTCGAATCGACCATCAAGGCTTTATGTTTGCAATTTATGAAATTTTCTTTGAACCATCATAGCAAGTACCCGTCGATACGATGTATAAAAGTTTTAATGCTTATCACTCCTAACCTGCTAAAGCGAACATCAACGCATACTTAAAGTGTACCATGAGTCATGAACTCATGCTTCACTTTGGGGGAATAGAGAGGAATTAAGTCGATATGACTACACCTCGCACAAGAAAGGGAATTAAGTCGATATGACTACACCCTAAATAATCGAAAGGGAATTAAGTCGATGTGACTACACCCTAAATAATCGAAAGGGAATTAAGTCGAGAAATAATCGAAAGGGAATTAAGTCGATATGACTACACCCTAAATAATCGAAAGGGAATTAAGTCGATATGACTACACCCTAAATAATCGAAAGGGAATTAAGTCGATATGACTACACGCTAAATAATCGAAAGGGAATTAAGTCGATATGACTGCACCCAAATTAATCGTAAGGGAATTAAGTCGGTATGACTACACCCTAAGAGAGTCGCAATGACATAAAGATAAATCAAAAAAGGCAAGGATCACAAACCAAATAATTAGATGAGGAGAGTCAAGTGAAATCCAGCTGAACGAATTCATCAACAAAAAATAAAGCAAAGACAAAGAAAGTAAATGTTTGAAAAGTACAACCAAATCGAATAAATGTTGTTTTAAACTCAGAGATTAGGAGGGACCGAGTCGGACGCATTGGGGTTAGTTTGATCTTCAATGTCGACATCCTCCTCACCCTCTTGGTTCAGAGCAGGGACCACATATTTCTCATACAAAGAGACACCAGACCGGAGATCGTCGAAGTAGCGGCCATATCGAGGGATAGCTTCCGTGTCGTATAAGTGTGCCTTTCCGACACTAGACACTTCAAATTCGGGAAAGGCGGCCTTCACTTCGTTTAGTGCATTCGTGAAGCCTCCCTTCATCGCTTGAGTCATCAACAACATCATTTCGTTCTTAAACTCTGAAGAGGCCAGATAGTCCTTCCTAGCTGTCTCCTGGCGAGCTGCGAAACTGTCGACCTCGAATTGAAGGTCATCCCGAGCCTTGATGGCATTAGCCAGCTCGGTCTTGGTGGCCTCGAGCTCCAACTTTACTTTGGTCAATTCCCCATCTCTTGCAGCCAGCGCCTTCTCCGCCTTGGATAAGTTGAGTCGAGACGCCTCAAGATCAGCCTCAAGAGTCAAGCGTCGTCCATCTATCTTCTTTACCGATGCCTCAAGCTTCTCAATTTTGGCAGCCTGCTTCTTTATAGTCTCCTCTTTTTCCACCAGGGAGGCAGAAGACTCCATCCTGACCGTGGCCACTTGAGTCATTAGCCGAGCCTGCAAAACATGAGAGGCCTTAAAATGAAAGACCTTGAGATTATAAAAGCCTCAAAACTATGAAGAATTAAAGGCTTACAGCTCGCATGGTTTTGGTAAACCAACTGCTGAACTCTTCAGGAGCCATGGCCTCCAGCTCGGTGGTAGAGGTCTCCGGAATCATGTCGATGCTCTGTGGCCTCGGTGGAGGAATGATGCGAGCCTCCTTCCCAACACCATGTCGGATCTCAGTAACTTTTAGGCGTTTCCTTTGGACGAGGTTCTCCTCTTGCTGCTTCTCCGCCACAGCTTCGTCAGGTTGATTTCTCAAGATGTTAGATGACGAAGCAGGAGTTCCAGATCGAATCGGAGTCCTTTGACTCCCAGAAGCTGTCGAGCCGGATACGGCCTTCTTCGATCTGATGCCGACCAGCTCCTGGATTTTCTTGGGATCTGTCTTTTTCGGGTCTAACACCTTAGTTGACGATTCCATCTCTGAGAAATACTCCACTGCAAAAGTCAAAATCATTATTAGTAAATAATCGAGACGGAAATGAGTAAACAGAAAAAAGTATAACAGTTCGATAAAATAACGAAAATCCTACACAAAGCCCGGACTTCTTCATCAAGCTCCATATAAGCGCCCGGGCCTGCCGTCTCGATGTCAGCATAAGCATATAGAGGGTGCAGGTTCCGAGTTGCAATATCGGGACGCGCTTGTTCAAGCACTCCACACGACACGGGTGGATCGGAGTCAAGCTTGTCATGCCACTTCTTAGGTCTTTGGTGCCAAGTATGTATATCGAGGTCACCAAGACCGTGTCGGATAAAGAAGAAGTTAGGTTTCCAGTCGCCGTGAGAAGATATGGCCTTCCGAACAAATTCCGGGACCAAAGGGCGTTTCTGAAAGGTATACCACCCTGCGTCTTGCAGTCCCAGGATCGAATAATACTGTCGGAACAGGCGCACTGTGAATTCGACTTTAGCCACTCGACATGCCAGGACAAAGCCCATGAGACTTCTAACACCATTCGGAGCCAATTGAGCAACACATATCTGGTAGTGTCGAAGCACTTCGATAAGACACGGATCGAAAGGATATCTTAATCCTTCCTTTAGCTGCGCTTCATAAACAGCGCAAAAACCAGGAGGAGGATCACAAGCGAATTGATTTTGACCTCGAGGGACTTGCATGTTGCTAGACGAATACGGAATATCGAACCTCTGGCATAAAGCTTTAACCTTTCCCTCTGTTAGGGCAGATACGCATCCGTATGCCCCCTGACCTTTCATTCTGGTTTGTCGTTTCGTAGGGCGTCGGGAAGTCGATTCTTCTTCCCCCCTTACCTCCTCTCCTTCTTCTCCGGTGGACTTCTGGCCGGATGTATCAAGTTGTTCGGAAACCGTTACTTCCTGAGATTCTTCCTCGGACACGGCGATTTCCTCTAAATTTTGAGAATCGCTCTCACTCACCGACATGGGAATGGGAAAAGCAAAGAAAACAATGAAACAAGAAAGAAACGGAGGAAATTCAAAGCTTACTTGCAAGTTTTGTATGAGGCAGGAAAAATGGATGAGAATGAGTAAGTTTAGACTCTTCACCGGCTTGGGACTCCTTTTATCTTCAAAGATCTCCAAATGATTCGAAGGGACGGTTTTTGGACAGTTATAAAGGAAGTATCGCGTATATCAAGGGTTTCCAACCAATAAAAACGCTTCGTTTCCTGCGCCCATTTAATTCTGATGTAGAATGACGTCATCCTATGGAAGCCTATGGCGGTTAGGGTGTTAGCCTAAATCCCGCCAAAAGGAGGCCTCGAATCAAATGACTTTTTCAAATTTTCAGATCCGACTTTAGCATCTCGAAGGGCCTCGTCAGATCTGGGGGGCTTATGACGATACGATATGCCACCCTTCCACGTGGAATGATCTGAGTAGTCCAGTTGGAATGTGGAAGAGGTCCAGGTATGGCAAGGATGTCGAGTCAGGAGAGCCATCTCGACATGATCAAGATTATTTACATTATGAATTATGTAGGAGGTTTCCACATTGGCATGACCATGTCGATATACATCGAAATGATATCTAAGAGGTAACTTGGACAGAGGCCAAGGTCATTTTTGTCAATAAATTAAACCGCCCTAAATGTAGGGCAGAAGAGGGGCATGTGCCTATAAATACGTACATCCAGGAACTACGTTAGGCTTGATTCCTGGATAAGAAACAGGATACGTAGGCAATTCAAGATACATTCTTGAACCCAGCCGTACAACATAAAAACCACCATCTTTCCATAAAAGGCACAATCTTTTTCACACTGTTTCTCCTTTCTATTTCACCCCTAGATACTAAACAACCTTGACACATCACCGGTGCTAAATCTAGCAT
>CM044899.1:713578-807807 GCA_024500145.1 Gentiana dahurica var. dahurica | reverse complement strand
GTATTATCTAGTTTGTAGTAATCATGTCTTTTATTTTAATTTACACAACTTTATCTCCTAATTTCATCGTAATAGGCTGTAGTGGATAACAAAATAATTACCGGAGCGTTCATTCATATTGGCTGTATGTATTCATTTGTAATAGCTTTGAGTGGATAATAAGATAATTAACAGAGCTTCCAATAATATGGGCCATAACTTGTTAAGAAGTGAATATTGGACGTCCACTTACAAAACAGCAGTTCATCAAAAATTTATACAGTAAAACCTCTATAAATTAATAATGTTGGGACCGGGATATTTTATTAATTTAGCGACATATTATTATATCGATGAATTAATAATTTATTAATTTAAAAAGGTTTTACGTATAACCTTTAAATTTCCAAGTCCAATGTACTAGTTTCAATATATATTAGTTAGAGATGAAAAATAAATTACAAAAACAAGTTCCAAGGCACATTCTATGAATGTACATTCACAAATTATTTGAATTTGACAATACCCCAACTCTTAAGTGCAATGAGGAGATTTAAAGATGAACTCAATATAGATTTGAAGTTCAATAAAAAACAAGTGACTATAGATTCATTTTTTACTAGATAATCTTAGAATTTGGAATCTTTTAGTACATACATAATTATTAATTTATAGTTTCGTTGGGACCAATATATATACACTGGGATTTCAAAAAAATTATTATCTTATTATTTAATCGATTGGGGTCCAATTTTGTACTGGTCCCAAGTTGGGACTGGACAAATTATTAATTTTATCGAGGTTATTAATTTATCGAGTATTAATTTATAGAGGTTTTACTGTATTTTTATTACGATATGATGTAGTGTGTATTATTGATTGTATTTAACTATTAAGGAATTTCCAAAAAAAAAACTATTAAGGGTAATTTACTCATTGTGTTGAATTATGGAAGTCCTGAGATTGGCTATATATTTGTATCATGTGATTGATTAGAGATACGAAATATGATTACCGAAAATTGTCATATTTATTTATAGATTTTATAAATAAAAATATATACGCATTTTTTTTAGGTGAGATAGATGTGCATCTCAAAAGGATTAATAATAATAATAATAATAATAATAATAATAATAATAAAGGGAAAATGCAATTTTCATCCTTTCACGACCTTAAACTATTATTTGTTCGATTTACTATCTTTGCAACCCTGAACTATACTCTACGAGCAGATAACAAACTTAAACTGTTAATGATGTAATTTATCACCTTAAACTAATTTTTTTTTTACTCAATGAACGCCCTTTCGTCATATCTTATATTAATGAAATATTCATAGAAGGGTAAATTTGTCAATTCACCAATATCTTCTTCTCACCCGTTTTTCTTCCACCACCACCACCATGCTCTCCCTCTTCCCTCAGCCCCTCGCTCGTCATTTTTCTCCGCACCCCACTGTTGAATATTATATTATTGAAGGAAATAAATTGTGTGATAATTTATACCGTAAACCAATGGAACAAGTCAAAATAATACACCAAATTAGAATACATTACTTTGACTTTTCGAATGCAAATCAATATTTACATTTATTATATATCTCGACATTATTCCGTGAAGCATCATTTAGGCTAGTTTGACTATCCATATGTGTTGATTTTATCAGGATTATCTTTAATTATCGTAACGATCAGTTCCTGGCGTAGGGGTAAATTGGTAACAAGTTACTCAACACATGATTGACTCGTAATAAACAAAACACGTATATCACGTAGCAGTGATATTATACATAGAAAAACGGAAGTGTGTTGGTGTAATGAAGCTGATGCCGAGTTGGATGTAATGCTACCAGTTAGTTGGTAGATAAGTAAAGTTAGCTATCACTTAGTTACTTATAAAGCAATGACGGAGCCAGAAATTCGATTGTGGGTGACTATCTCTCATCTATGTACGGTCGCGTGGGTTATATAAAAATAACTAACTGTATTGGACTTAATTATATAGGTTTTTCTGATGTACCAAACGGATGGACTTAGTCATCCTAAACTCTTGGCATGGCTCCGTCCTTGTTATAAGCTTTGTCACTGTATGTATAAAATAGGAACCGAGTCAACTCATAGATAGCTATCTATATTTTACAAGTAAATTTACATGACTTCTTCTAATAAACATATAAAAAATGAATAATTATTTTCATGACTTGGATCATAGTCGGTCAATTATAATTTTGTGGGCCCCTGTGATCAATCAATCAATAAGTGACAGCACATGCTTTATTTTAAGGGGAAGTGAACAGAATGATGGAAGCGGATCCCCTACGGTACAAGGTGAACAGTACTAAGTGTTGTGCATCGTTTCCGTCCGAATTTTGGACGGATCAGTCTAAATTTCGACGGGAAGAGAGAGTGAATCAAATTTGGACGGGAAGAAAGTGAAATGGTGCTCCCAGATGCGTCCAAATTTAGACGGATCCGTCCAAAATTCGGACGGAAACGCTGCACAACATTTTGTACCGCTCACCTTGTACTGTAGGGGATCCGGACTCACAGAATGAATATCGTTAATGCAGTGTGTCTTGAGCCTTGTGGAGAGTTTGATGTGGCATAATTGAAATCATATGTTTTTAAATTGCATTTATACGATGTGGTTTAGATTATTCGACGTAAAAAATCACCCGTTCGCAAGGGAAACCATGCTCATTATGTGACATGAGGTCCCGGAATTGAAGGCACCATACCTCTACAACATGCATATGTTAGATCCAGGACTCTCCCTTAAATAATGCTACACCTAATAGCACTTGGAGTTATTTGAAAAGATTCTTTGTTTTACGACATCTATACTCAAAATGAAATACATCCGAATGTCTACAATATTTGATAAATAACACTTTTATTTACCAAGTTTAATAATTATGTACATGCAGATATTGGTTGGGAAACGCTAGTTCAATTAGAAAAGGAACACAACAATTGATCAAAACACATTGATTATAATAAACTTCGTAATAATCAATTGGTCAGACATTATGCTATTGGTCGGACATTATGATTATTATCGGTGTAAAAGTATGTGTTGATAGTACATTATATCCTACCATTAAAGCTTTTATATCTAGCGAGCACTCCACTTAATTGTAGTAATGGGTTTTGTTTTGTTTTATTTATTTTTTTTTTTTTATTTTAGGGTAAAGAGAATTTTATTAATTAACGTCCGTCAAACAAGCGGCTAAAACGTCACACGTGGCGAGGCACTTCAAGATGTCTTAGTAAGAAACAAGTAATGCATGTCCAGCTAGTAAATGCGCTGGGGCATTCCCCACTCACCGAATAAAAGCAAATGAAATAGCATCAAAGCTGGAAAGAAGCGCCAAATAATCCTGCAGCAAACAGCCATGGACAGTACGGTCTTCCACAGGTTGTCGAAGGCGTGTGACACACGCCAAGCTACCACTCTCCACCAATAGTCGCAGTAACCCCAAATTAACACCATGCCTCTTCCAGAGCCAGGAAAGCCGTCATAAACTCCATATATTCCATCGTGCCACCTGGATCAATGTGGTATGCAAAAAAATGCAGTACCATCCCATGCGTGTTGCGAAAAATGATCCCCACACCTGCTCCCATCTCAGTCACTGACACGTCTATGTTGGCTTTAATCACCCCTTCCGACGGTCGTACCCATCTATCTAGCAGATGTTGGACCGGGGCCTGCACCATATAGGTCGCCATAGCAGCAGTATACTCATTTGCCGCTACCAAAGACCGCGCACACACCGCAGAAACAGAAACCGCATGATCATCAAACACTATAGAGAATCGGGCCTTCCAGATCCCCCATATAAACCAAACGAATCGCACAGTATCATGGATACCCCGCTCCTCTAACAATCGCATGAAGAAATCCACAAAGGAAGAGCTGAGCCACCCCAAAGCCCCGTGAAAATGTGAAGCCCTCCAGATCTTATCAGCCATCTCACACTCAAAAAGCACATGTCGCAAAGTCTCCAAGGTTTCCCCACAAGCCAGACAGATACCGTCACCCATGTGTCGACGCCACAACCCCTGGCCAATTGCAAGACAATCATGAAGGCACTGCCACAAAAAATGCTGAACACGGGGCTGCACAGGGAGCTGCCAACAACTCCGCCAGACTCTATCCTCTCCTCTAGAGGTGGTCAGCCCTGCCACTGCCCGGTAGAGTGATAATGCCAAGAAGTAGCCCGATCGGACAGTATGAACTCCCTTACAATCATAATGTCAGATTCTTTTGTCTTGATGCGCCCCTGGAACAATTGTAGTAATCGTTACTTAATAAGAACACTTGTAGATAATATAAATACCTTAAAAACTGTAATTATATTCCAATACTTAGATTAAAAAAACAATAAAATTAGATAATTAGGAAGAAAGAAACTTTTGAAATATTATTAAGTAAAATGACCGGACAATAATATTTGTAAGGAGAAAGGACTACTTCTACAAAATTTATAGCTTAAAAGATGATGATAATAATAATAATAATAATAATAATAATAATAATAATAATAATAATAAGCCAAATCCAACACTGATGAATAAAGGAACGGTAGTTCCAATAATTTTTTCACTCTCATTATAACACTCATGTCTTTTAATCTAGGTCTCCATACGTATAAAAATGTCACCAATATTTTAATTTTTTGTGCTCTTATTTTGAGACTTAGTTCGATATTAATACAACATTGAGATCATTGTCGAAATTCCCTCAATGCATCTCAGAAGTGAATCTCGAAAAACAGTGAATGTCGATGATGGATTTACGGAAATTATGTTGGAATATAGTGAATGTGGTATTAAAATAAAGAGTATTAAAAATAAAAAATTTGGTGAAAGAATTGTCAATTTTGGAGTTATAGATTGCGATATATAAATGTTTAAAAAATGATTGGAGGAGAGAAAAAATATGTTGATTTTTCTTGTTCTACCAGACGTATACAAGATTATTTTTTTAATAATTTTGTCATTTATGTAAAAGTTGTTCTACTAACTAATTTAGAAATTTTTGAAATTATTTTTGTCATTCTTATTCTTCAATTAACTGTTGTAGTTGTCAAAAATATTTATTCATATTTATTTTCGTTGTTACATTTTTAAAACATCATTTATTATGCATTGTAAACATACTCTTATTTATTAAGAGCGGAGAGATTGCAAACAAACATTACATTAATTATATTCAATGTATGATAATGTCATTTCGATATTAAAATGAAAGTATTAATTAACTGCGGTCCTTAATTTATGTGTTATTAATAACTGCGACAGATAAATAAGAATGGAGCAAGTAGTATTACATCACGATTTCTCTTTCTATGTTCATTTCCATCAATTTCAATCCAAACAACCTAAGTATACTTTACAATCTGTTATTATTTTCTTTTCTCTTTTTTTACCTATTTTATTCAATATAAACGGGGCCTAAAACTTACTTTATTCAAGTGCTTGAGTTATCTTTTATGCTAGAAACCAAGTCAACACAGGAAGTTACTTATGTACTTCTCTTATTTTCACTCTTGCACACCAACCCTTTTTTATATATAAAGGGCTCCTACAAGCATCTCAATTCTTATCCCACTCTTTCTTCTTCTTCTTTCTTCCAAAAAAGAAAGGAAAAAAACCTCAAAATATGGATATTGCACTTCATGGATACTACTACAGGCTAAAAAGATACTGGAGAAGAAAGAAATATGAAAGGCTTGAAGATTCAACAACACCGAAAAGAAAGCTCAAAGTTGTCCGTTTGGGTAGCAGCAAGAAACGACCCAATTCGGTTAGAATAAGAAGAGCTCCTAAACTGAGGTTCATGTTCATACTACCGTTAAAGATGGTGGCTAAGTTTCATGAAGCTTATGTAAATCTAGGTGGGCCGAAGATGATCGAAAACTCGAAAGAGAAAAAGAGCCCGAAAACCCGACCGTTGCCGATGATGCTGTCTGCTGCAAACAACCAGGCTACGGTTGATGTTAGGATGGTCATGGAGTTGTACCAACGTATGGCGACGCAACGCGAGCTATCGGGTCATGGCATTGACAGTGATTAATTAATTAATTAATAATCTTTTATTATATTAATATCGCGTATAATTAATCAATCTCATACACGTACGTGTCCTATATATGAACCGTTGATTAATCTGTTGATTTCTTATCAATTAGTGATCTAACTATGATCTAACGGCTCAGATTATACATGTGTGTGGCTAAGAATATATATGTATGTAAGTCTTTCTTGATTTATATTTGATGTTTGTCTAACACCAACTCGATCACACATAAGTAATGTTATTATATATGTGTAAAATGATTCTGATCTGCAAAATTACTTCTATGTAACATAAAAATTTTGAGTTGTATCAGAATTATTCATGTTAATATATAGAATATCGTTCTTAATTAAGAGGAACCCATTTTATATTTATGCTGAAATTAATTTTTATAGATCATGAGAGTAATAAATTGCAATATATATAGTGTAATGAAGAAACAACTTGTGACAAGTCAAAGAACAATAAATGGGGATCACTCTCATCAATTATTTTGACATTCATGTTTATCTGTATTTTTTGTCATGTTCTATTATTATTGTTTTGTAACAGAATAGAAACATTGGTTTATAATATTTGTTCAATAATTAATATGAAAAAGAAGGGAAAAAAAGAGGAAAAAATCACGAGGTATGTAAATATCGGTAAGAGATCATCTAGAAGAGCTGACTAAATTGATTTTTATTTTTATTTTTTTCGAAACGAAATACGCACGCATCTATCTTAAATTAAATTATTTCTCAAACGGAACTCGAAGGAGCCCTGGTAAGGCCCTAGTGGCCATACCTTAGTACACGGACTAAATTGATTACTTATCAGCACCCCAAGCAACATTGAACTCCAGCGGCATATTTTGAAAATAATGGTAAAGTCGTAAATTATTAAATTGGTCAGAAGAATAAGATAAGAATGACATTTGCAAAATTCTGTCACGTAAATCTGTTATAACTATTATCATAAAAAATTATGTCATAATCAGTATCATTAATCATAATATATAAGTCCATTGTACTTAATGTATACCCGTAATTATTAAACATATAAATATATCTTTATCAACAATTATGATAATAAAGATGTTCTGTTAAGAGTGTGGAAATATGAGCCCACTCGGCGTCGGCTGTTAATAGCTGACTATTAGTAAGTTCTTAAGAAGCTTCAATTTTGCGTGTGTATATTAGTGTTATTACTACTATCCGTTTTTATTTATATGTCGCAGAGAGAAAAATCATACAAATTAATAAATATATTTAATATGTGTATTGAAAATGTTTTTTTTTTATTGAAAATGTAAATATTTTGTTGGTAAAGGTCTTTTTAGTATT
Source organism: Gentiana dahurica var. dahurica (assembly GCA_024500145.1). Classification (NCBI taxonomy): domain Eukaryota; kingdom Viridiplantae; phylum Streptophyta; class Magnoliopsida; order Gentianales; family Gentianaceae; genus Gentiana; species Gentiana dahurica. The sequence goes on along the minus strand of CM044899.1, from coordinate 800,416 downwards.
GGAATTGTGTTTTTTTATTGGAGATGTAAATATTTAGTCGATAAAGGAGAAAAAATAATAAATAATGTATTGAAAATGTAAATGACAGACAAATAAAAAAATGATAAATTCTGAAATATGACAGATAAAAGAAACAGTGGGAATATTATTTAAAGTCTTAAAGTGAGCCGAATATTTTGACTATGTCCAAAAACATTGAAAGTAAGTCCAGAGATGAGGAGTTACGTTCACAAATCTCAATTTTTTCTCCTACGAACGAAAGATAATATTACTAGACTCCCACTTGGACTCAAACCGCCTAACTTCAAAAAGGAAAATGATATGTTTACATACGGTTCATATTCGTTATCTAATGATCCACCATTGATTAAAATGTAGTAGTAATTAAAATTCATAGATAATCCTTTCAAAAAAAAATCTATAGATAGAAAACGTGTAGTTATTATCCACTACACAATATGTGTGGTGGATGTATCAGATTCCCTATAAAAAAAACTACTACCTCCGTCCCAAAATGTAAGTCCTTTTAGGATATTTCACACATATTAAGAAAGTTTGTTAAATTGGTAATGTGTCAATAATTTTGATGGAAAAGTCTAAAATAACCTTTGACTATTATTAATTTGACGTCTACGTCACTTTCAAATCCTGGTGACATCATAAAGTATTTTACCTTGGCAAATATATTTGTTTTCACACAAAAAATATCATGGAAACTTATGGAATATGTCATGTGGACTCGAGGAGAAAAAATTGTTGTAGATTAATCGACGGATTATCTGTAGATGAATCGACAGCTTCAAAATCATAAATCAGAGTCTTTTCATGTTCAGCAACTCCAGACTGTCAATGGTGACCTTTGGCCTTTCATTCGACTAAAACAGGTTCTGCATTCATGTAAACCTTCAATTTCAAGCCTATAAAATTAAGCCCCATATTCTAGCCTCATTTTCCTATATATCTCTTCTTGTTAGTTTGGTGGAAACTATACAGCATTTCCAGCTCCCTAACATCTCATGTTTCAGCCCTTCAAATACATGTAAGTATTGGTTTAGTTTTCCTTAAGTTCAAGTATGGTTTCCTAAGCTTAAAGTTATATGGTTTTCAAAATCATATATACATGTTATATGGTTTTCAAATCATATATATATATATATATATATATATATATATATATATATATATATGTTATATGGTTTTCAAAACATGTTTTCTTAAGTTGTTGGTTTTCGGGCTACCGATCCATCGACAGGAATAGGCTACTAATTCATCAACAACAAGGTTTTCTGAAGAAAAAAAATGAGTTTTTATCAATGATTGGTATTTCGGGAAGTTTTTAATCTATAAATCTTCTTAAACGAGATGTTAATCTTTATATATACTGGTGGTGGCACCTTTAGAAAAGCATGTTTTATAGTTTTTATATGATCATGTTATAGTTATTAAAAATAAGGAACTTATGCTTGTAATGGTTCTAAATATCATGCCTAGATTTTATTGATTTATAAATATGGCGCTTGTTAACCATATGAAATGGATTTAATTATGATACTTGTTAGAATGATAAGAAAATGAAACCTTGTAATGGATAATTTGGTGATCATAGTAAACATCTTTAGGGTGCTGTGCTCTATGGTTATGTGCTAAATGATATACACTTGCTATGTGGTATAGAAAAGCATGTTCTTAGGCTGACCTTATGTGATTATGTTCTGTGGGAGAGAAATCATGTTCATGGGTTTGATCATAATATGGAAATGGTATAAAGAAGAAACATGTTTGTTAAACCACTTAGAAACCTTTATAGGTTGGAAATAACATGTTAAATGAATTAACTGCATGTAACTTGTAAGTTGATATATTATTGTTATGCCACAAGAATTGAAACCATGTTTTATGATTACACAATGCACATATGCACATGTACTTTTATACAAATAAGAAATATGTAATATGATGTTAGAAAGTATGTCTTAAGTGAGCTTAAGTGACTATGTGATGGTTGATCTATACATGTTGTGTGATATAGAAAGCATGTTCTAGGATTATGTGGTGTCTTGATAGTTATAATTTATGAGTAATGGAAATGAATGAAAGCTTGATAAAGTCATGAAGGTGTTAAAGGAAATAAATTGGCTTGCTATGTTGGGCTTCACTAAACATAAACATGTTCTTCATGTTGGGCTCTACTAAACACGAATAACATGATCTCTATGTTGGGCTCTACTAAACTTAGATAGACTATTTATGTTGGGCTCTACTAAGCATAAACATACACGTCATGTTGGATCTACTAAACATGATATGGTTGTTAGGTGTGATGGCCGAAAGACAATTTTGTAATTGTTTTATTTAATAAATGAAATGATATTATTATTCATATTTATTATTCTCATATTCACCGATGTGACAATAGTATTTACACTACAGAAAACCCTAAGTATATCGTTTATGTAATCACTTAACTCGGTGTATGGGATATACACGGGAGGATTGAGTTAGTGAAGATGTACTTAAAATACAATTAGCCCGTAGTGAAGTTAATCGAGAGTATCGGGTCTCTCCTTTAACGTGCTATTAATGCGCCCAGAACACAATAGGTGTGATTGTCTTATCCGGACATTCGGTTAAGAGAACCTAGTGGGGCATTTATATATGATAGATATATCATATAGGGCTGGACCGATTTGATTAGAGTTCACGATATAATTCCGTAATCAAGAAGTCTTATCGAATCAATGGATGATCATATTTATGGATATATCTTAATCCTGAGGTTATCACAGTCAACTGCTTGAATCAGTATGAGGTTTGACTTGACGGTTAAGGATTACACTGAGTTTGTGGTCCGAATTACCCCATCTTGGCATTGTACTGGATTGAGTGAGTAGTCCGTGTTATCACAGATACGGAATCCATTCCTTCCATTTATGGAAGTAGATAGACAGTTCCCTTATTTGTTAATCCTAGAAACTGATCGATCCATGGAGTTCATATTACACTGATTAGCTACCAGTGAGTTTTATGAATTAATTGATCACTAGGGGGTTAATGGTAAATAAGGATAAGAGGTTCTAAAAAGGGTTAACGGTAACTTCCCGATTTGGAATGAACAGTCTATGGAAGATTAATCCATATGTAATGATTATATCAATGGACGCTTATTATTATTCTCGTGAGGAGATAAATATAATCTTATAATCGGAGGAGTGCAGTCACGGGATTATGGTGGCATATTCCTGTGATTGATTTATCGAATATAATTATTCTGTTCGTAAGATAATTATTTATTTGATTTATCGGAGCCGCTGATTATTAGTCCATGGTCCCCGACGTGCCTCATAATATAGCATAGCTATTCTAGGACGTCGAATCCTAATAATATTAATTTAGTTCTTGTTGGACTTTATTAAAACGATATGTGAATTAATTGTTTAGTGGACTAATAAGTTAGTTGGGCTAAATAATTAAATATGTGGAAAAGACATTTTCCATAATCTTGGCCCAATTATTGTGTAATGGCAAAATTGATATTGACTAGGTCAAATATTGGTAAATTTCGCCCCCCCTTATTATTATGGAACAAGAAATTATTTTCTTGTGTATTAATAAGACATGTGCATAAAATATTTATTGGATAAATATTTATGGAAAGAAATAAAGATAAATATTATTCTAGATTTGTTCTAGAATATTATGGGATTATCTTTTATTTAATGGGATTATTATAATTGATTTTGTATTAATTATTAAATCCTTGGAGGCTAAGTTTTACTCTCATATATAAAGAGAGTTCTCTCAAGCCTTACACACACAATAATTTCGACTCCATCTCTTAGAGAGAGAAGGAAAATATTTTCGGCCAAGGGGATTAAAGGGGAAAAATCTTGGAGGTTTTTCCGGGTAGCATATCGGCAGGGTTCGAGTCGAGAATTTCCTTCCACCGGGAGTTGCTTGGATCACACGTACGGAAGATCGTGGTGCTCTTCACACCTTCGTTCGTTCTTTCTATTGCGGTTCTCCAACTTGGATTTTGAGATCCAAGAGGTATGTTCTACAACCCCCTTGTAGATATAGATCTAGTTATTTTATTACGTATATATTATAGACCTGGATCCTTAAATCGCTTCCGTTGCGGATGGTATTACTAACAATGGTCTTTAAGCTATCAAGGAATGATTAAGTAAGTTATACTACAATGTAACATGTAAAGGCAATGATAAACTTGAATATGTGTTAATTTTATATTATGTTAATGAAAGAATGTTATAGCATGTTATTTAATTGATAATCTTTTTGTGGATAGAGTAGCTTTTGTTATGCATGCAATGTTTGTGAAAGAGAAACCTAGAACTATGTCATGATCCCAGTAGTAGGCATCAGTCCCTTTGATGCTAATGTTTTCTTACTGAGCGTCATAGCTCACCTTCTTACTTCCAGTTAAGATGAATGGTTGAATTTGATAGATGGCAGTATTTGGCTTTTGTGACCAAAGGCAACTGGTGGCGATATCAATCAAGGTGTTGGCTTTCCATGAACGTGGAGTTAGCACTAACAAGTATGTGAGGATCGCATTTGAAGGATTAGTGTAGAGATTCCAAAAGGTATCTTGGTTTCTGCCGTTCGAGTTGTAATAGGGGAATTTGGAGATGTGTAAATGCACGTATTATGAACTGAAAAGATTGTATTGGGAAATGTAATAGCCGAGTCATTTTAATGGTTTAGCTTCCGCGATTTTGTTTTTAGAACGGCTCACGAGGCTTCGTGACACGAGAAAAATTCACATTATTGTCGGGTCATGGCCGAGCGGTCCGTACCCGAATTGTACTGGGGTTTTCGTGTCGGGTCGTTACAAGTGTTTATAGGATCATCCCTTTAAAAGTCGATTATCATCGAAATTTGATGTGCAGTGGATGTAGCAAAAAAATGTCATGTCAAAGTAAGAATGACAAATTTACAAGTAAGAATGTGGTACACTAAATACTTCAAAATGATAATGAAAACAGTGTGGTGTCACTATAATAAATTTGAACATGATGTAGTTGTGTCACCTGATTTGGATGCTCGAGTGAGTAAGTTTAGTGTGGTGCATTCATCGATGCGCATAAGGATTTTGTATAGATTATATTGTGCGTAATACTAGTAAATTCAAAGTTTTGATTTTGAAAGTTATAACAAGTGGATGTGATTAATTCTTACACACACTCTCATACCAAGTATTGGTGTGTATGAGTGATTTTTATACATCACATGTATCCACTTGATACAACCTATAAATAATTGTTTTATCACAACTCTTCTCATCTATTTCAAATTCAGTCAGTACGTTTATTTTGTTGGAAAATTTTGATGAATAAGAATTTGACAACAGTTTTAAGAAATGTATCGCCCCACACGAATTGTCACTAAGGATCAAACGAAAATATCTCTCAGGATACAATGGAGGTATTTGATTCAAACAATGACTTGTTTGAATCAAACTCGAGGACACACGAAGTTTTTCTGATGATGCTGTCAGAACTTATGAATTTTTGTCTGCATACTTGTGTCTTTTATAGGCTGCAAGTATCCCATAAACGAATGGAGGTACTCCTTGCACGAAAGGGTAGGGTTGTCACTGTTCACCGGATAAAAGCATGCAACTCTTACCCGAAATGGTAAGTACATATTAGTTTGAAAATGCATGTATTTGAAAATCCGAAAATACATATCTCTTCATGAACTGATGCATGTGCAGGTCGAACCCCATTTCGTTACGATAACATTATTTCGTTCGGCAACTCGTATATGCAAGCAATTACAAAAAATATTTATGAAAAAATATATAACATATTTTACATTAGGTGACTGGAGTAAGCTAAATCTGATTTTTTACAGACACTAAATATGATTTATGATTGTAAATAGTTTACATCATATATATATATATGTGTGTGTGTGTGTGTGTGTGTGTGTGTGTGTGTGTGTGTGTTTTGTACACCTTGAATTTTGCTGGCCACATAATATATGTGTCGGACATGCTCAAGTTTTTTTTTATGTTATGTGTGACTTTGCTGCCTTTTGTTTTTTTTGCTTAAAGCCCCCGGTGTCCGGAATCCACTGGTCCGACTAATCCGGAGTCAATCCTTGTTGTGCCTGCAGAGTCTGACTCTTACTCAGGGGTTGGGACTTGGCCAAGAGCTCTTTAAACATTGGCGCCACTAAGAAGAATCGATGTCTTTCTTTTTGTCTTTTATGTATCTTTGTTGAATTAATCAAATAACAATTTATGTCCTCTCAATTTCTCTACATTTTTACATTCATATACATCTACATGTTCATTATGGTAACAAACCTATAAAAAAAAAATAGGTTAAAGGTTGTAAATGACTGTTTTTGATCTAAAATGAGGAAAAAGGACAAGAAAAAAAGATAGTGGTTGAGAAGGACAAAAACGCGCACGTTACTACATGTGTTACTACATGTTGCTACAACCAAATGTAGTAACACATGTAGTAACATGCGCGTTTTTGTCCTTCTCAACTATTTTTTTTTCTTGTCCTTTTTTTCCATTTTATATCTTATTTTGTCCTTCTGGCCTCTGGCCCCTATAAAAATTTCAAAGTATTAGAAACCAGGTATTTATGGCTATAACTTGTGTGATCGATTTACCTTCACTAGTGTACAAGCTAACATATTAACATATAAAAATGTTCCTGAATCTTAATAGGGAGTGGTTTAAAAAGACAAAAAAAAAATGAGAAAAATAATATTCAGGATAGTGGAAATATAAATTGGGTGATAAGTTGTTCATAACACCAAATCCATTGTTTGATGCAGTGAAATTGATCCCAAAATATAATGTTTCACTATCACAGTGGAATAAGGATATGTCATATTTACCCAGAAAAATATTTCACCGTTCTATTTGCATATTTCTATGTTAAAATGACAATTTCATCATTTTATTCCAACATTTAAGAGCATTTGTAGTAAAACATGTAATAATGACAAATTTGTATTTTACGGTTTCAAATTTTCATAGCTATCTAATATGCATATCAAATCAGTATTTTTACAGATTATGTAATCATATTCTACATCAATGGCATTCTCAGGTAATTCACTAATCTAAATTTTTGATATTTCGAAACATTGACATGAGATGATTGTTTATCGTTTTAATCTTCTTCTTTTTTTCTATTCAGCAAATGTTGGCCATAATATACATATATGCGTGTCACTGTGTTTTTTTTTTTTTTTTTTTTTTTTTATGAACTAAAGTGATATTTTAATGTTGTTTACATTATAAAAAAATTCGGCTATAGCTGATAATCGATAGATATTATGTAGGAGAGTCTTTTCATATATATATATACACACACACGTTATTCTGATCGAATTTTAGTCATAAAATAATTTTTATACTGATCGAATTTGAGTAAAGATGTTGGTTTTTTCTAGACTCTATATTGGTCAGAAAGCACGATTGATACTTCTTGACTGTAATTCGATCCGTAAACTAATCAACATGCTGTCAAATGAATTTGAGTCAGGAAATAATTTTTATTCTGACCGAATTCGAGTCAGGATGATGGTTTTTATAGAATCGATATCGGTCAGAGAGTACGGTTGATACTTCCTGACTAAAATTCAGTTCGTAAACTAATCAACATTATGTCTAAAATTGAGTCTGAATCAATTAGTAGACAAATACTATAATTAAAAGTCAGGTGTGTTAAAAAAAATTAGGTGTGAGTAGACTTTACCTTTTATGTATCATAGAAAGCAATAAAAAAAAATTTTAAAAAATACATGATGCGTTTAGACATATCGTAATACCTTTAAAACGAAAAATTACAAAGAAATTACAGATTAAACGGAATGAAATTATGATACATCGATGAATAAGAGTGTTATATCAGATAAATGAATGTGATGCATCCAACTCATTCACTTTTACTCAGTAGATATATATAGGTATGCGTTGATGTATCACAATCATTCACTTGATAAAATTCCTAATAACTAGTGCATCATACCTCTCCAAGACTATAAAATATGTTTTATTCAATGCCACCGTTCCTTTTTGCAAGTTTTTTTTTTTTTCTCCCTTATTACGATCATGGTGTCCAATTAATGTGGAGGGTTGTCTCATACTCATACTTTTTTTGTTTTTTTTTTATAGCTTTTATGGCCGACGGAAATTTTGTTATGGTTCTGGACCAAGTATGACTTGGTAATCCAAGACCAATAGGAAAGCAACAAAACACATAAGGGTCCACCGTGTAAAATATAAATGCCATTAATTTACATTTTTACCCTTCTTATATGGATTTTTATTAATGGACAAGTATGACATGGTGATCGTGAACCATCATAAAACCACTGTATGGCCGAATATCATAGTGTTCATGAGGAAATTGAACTCTTTTTTTCTTTGGAGTGGGAAAATTGATCTCTTTGACCCCGCATAAACAAACATTCATAAATCACGTTAGACTTGTACTTACTCTCGTTTTGAAGGCTGGTTCCTATCAAATACTTTTTTTTTTATTTAGGGACCCTATCAAATACTTAGAGAAAGTGTTTTTTTATATACAAAGGATCTAATCATAAATTAAATTCTCAAACAAAAAAAATAGATTAAGATGTGAAAATAATTTAATTTTAGATTTTATTTTTTAAAACTATACCGTTTTATTAATAATATCTAAAAACAATTATAATTGAAAACACACTTTTCTCAATTAATTGAGAGGATTCTTTGTTCTTTTGTTTGACCGTAGTTTCAACTCCAAACAAATTCTCTCCAAACTCCAAACTGTCACAATTCAATTTTTTTTTTTTTGAAAAAGAAATTCAGAATATAAATAATAAAAATAAAAAAAATACTCTCTCCGTTCCAAAATGCAATTTCATTTGGATTTTTTCATACATATTAAGAAAGTTAGTTGAATTTTTTATTTACCATTAATATTGATTAAAAAGACTGAATGACCTTTTATTGGTGTTAATGCAAAGTAGTAAAAAGTGGTTGATATATAATAAATGATGAGTAGAAAGAGAAAAATGCAATAAATAATATATTAGTTTTCTAAATGAATTTACATTTTGAGATAAAACTAAAAAGATAAATTGGTTTATATTTTGGGACGGATGTAATAAAAACGTATAATAACAAGAATAATATCTCTAATCAATGCAGCAATATTTTCATGATTTAATATCCAACAAACACTCTTACCTCTTACAGAGTAGAATAAAAAAAATCATCAGTCTTCCATAATCCACATGCCCTTTTGTTTATGATCACTCTATTGAATCTCAGCACAATTGAGGGAGAGAAGAGTCGGGGTCGTGTAAGAAGAACTTGAGATTTGAACCACCCTTTCTTTTTTTTTCTTCTTCCTCATTGTGAAAATGGTGTGGAATTTTGAAGACAAAAACAAAAATCTTCCTCAACAAAACTCAGGAACCCATAATGCTTCAACAAGTGATTCGGGTCAAACCCGTTTGCGTGAGCTGGGTTATAAACAAGAACTCAAGCGTGATCTCTCGTAATCATTCGTTCATTAATTCAACTTTCCTTTATCTGTAACTGTAATCATTTGTTCTGTTATTTGCTCCCGGGGTTTAAATTTAAATTTGTCCTCTCCATTTTTACAGGGTTCTATCAAATTTTGCTTTTTCATTTTCAATTATATCAGTGTTGACTGGTGTAACAACGCTATATAATACGGGTTTAAATTTCGGTGGACCGGTTTCACTGGTGTATGGATGGGTCATTGCTGGTTGTTTCACCATGTTTGTTGGTTTATCGATGGCTGAGATTTGTTCTTCTTATCCAACTTCTGGTGGGCTTTATTACTGGAGTGCTATGCTTGCTGGTCCGAATTGGGCACCCTTTGCTTCTTGGATTACTGGCTGGTAATTCACCTTATTTTCTTGATTAGGACCATTGTATTTGAAAGTCAGACTTTTTTTCTCCATGGAACATTTTGTGGCATTCTACCGTTTTAGCATAATGTTTCCTTCCGATTGAAGAACTATGTTTTCTATTTCAATGATTTGATGAAGTGGGTCATAAAAATATCTGTTTTTTTATGTCAAACTGCAACTACATTGGGGTTACATATTTGCATAATCTAGTAGCTGATTAGGCCTTGATTCACTGTAGTTGCAGTTTGACATTAAAAAACAGACATTTTTATGACCCACTTCATCAAATGCATAATCTAGTAGCTGATTAGGCCTTGATTCACTGTTTTAGGCTGAGACCTCTTTGTATTCAGAGGTTTCAAGTTTCTGACTTTTCACTCAAAAATGCTCAGGATTACAGTAATTGTTTAGCTATGCAACTAGGGCTGAGCAAAATAACCAGCAAACCAATCCAAATCGTAAACCGATCCAAACCAATCCGAATAAACCAAACCAAATGAATTGGTTTGGTTTGAAACCAAACGAAATTGCATTGGGTTGGTTTCAGATATTTTTAATTACACCCAATCCAATCCAAACCAAACCAAACCAAAATTTTTATACATTAATTATATATATTATACCCATTACCCAACCTACCCAATATAACCTAATTTTTTTTGATCATTTTGCTATGTTGTTTTGGTTGGAAGATACTGATTCTGAGCTGAACTCAGATTTCTTTCTTTCAATATTCGTTCAGAGTAAACAGGGGCTGGTGTAATATTTGGATATGTAAAGCTGGCCTTTAGTAATGTACATGTTTTTTTAGATATGCATTGCCGGTTGATAAGAAAAAGATTCATGGTTTCTGCATCGCAGGTTCAACATTGTTGGTCAGGTATGTCAGAAAAGTTTCTATTGCTGCAGTTCCAGATTCTTCACTACAGGTACGATAGAGGGTTACTGTATTAAGATATGTCTAACTAGTAGATGAACTTTTGCTGCAGTGGGCTGTAACAACAAGTGTCGATTTTTCACTTGCACAACTCATTCAAGTGATCATTCTTCTCAGCACTGGTGGAAATAACGGGGGTGGATACTTGGCATCTAAGTATACTGTTATTGGCATTCACGGTGCAATTTTGCTCTTGCACGCCATCTTGAACAGTCTACCTATCTCGTTATTATCTTTGTTTGGACAGCTTGCTGCTGCATGGAATATCCTAGGTATTTATGGTCACGGTTTTCTAATAACACTCCACTAGCATGTGTTTATGTTACTTAGCTCTTTAACCGGGTTGGGAATCACAGGTGTCTTTCTTCTGATGATTCTTATTCCAACTATCGCGACTAAAAAGGCCAGTGCCGAGTTTGTTTTCACGCACTTTAATACGGACAATGGGGTGGGAATCAATAGCAAACTGTACATATTCATTCTTGGACTTCTCATGAGCCAGTATACGTTAACCGGATATGATGCATCTGCCCACATGGTAAGTTTGTATAGTACTTGAACTTTACTTTTCTTGGCCAAATATCCCTATATATAACTTGTATATAAGTAAATTACGATCACATTATAGACTAACGGGGGACACATATCACTACAACATGCCCTGTTTCCTAACCTTGTCCATGGATCTTTTCTCTCAGTTGCAGCCTTTTGGTTTCTTTTCTCTCTGTTGTAGCCTTTTGGTTTTCTTCTTTCTCTGCGTGATCAGTCTAAACTCTTTCGTCTTTACTTCATATCGATTATTTTGTTTACAGACAGAAGAAACGAGGGATGCAGATAAGAATGGACCGAAGGGAATAATTAGTTCCATTGGGATATCCATTATTGTTGGATGGGGTTACATACTTGGCATCACGTTCGCGGTTACAAACATCCCAGAGCTCTTGGGTGCAGACAATGATGCTGGCGGTTACGCCATTGCTGAAGTGTTCTATTCTGTATTCAAAAGTAGGTTTGGGAGTGGAGTTGGTGGAATCATATGCCTTAGTGTTGTTGCTGTCGCCATCTTCTTTTGTGGCATGAGCTCGATTACAAGCAACTCAAGGTATCACATGCAACATCTCCTTCGTTGTCACTTTCTGTGTTATCATTTTGCTTATGAATTAACATCATGGTTTATCAGGATGGCTTATGCATTTTCAAGAGATGGAGCAATGCCTTTTTCTCCCGTATGGCATAAAGTAAACAACCAGGAGGTACCGATATATGCAGTTTGGATGTCAGCTTTTATCGCCTTTTGCATGGCTCTAACGGTATGAACTCCCTTACTTCATCGTATATTCAAAAGTTGAGCTTTTTTCTTTCTCACAGACAGATTTTGTGATTTATATTATGGTTCTATTCGGTAATTTTCAGTCACTTCGAAGTTTAGTAGCATTTCAAGCCATGGTATCAATAGCAACAATCGGGCTCTACATTGCATATGCTCTACCAATCTTTTTTCGGGTGACATTGGCTCGAAAAACATTCAAACCGGGGCCTTTCAATTTAGGAAAATACGGTGTCTTTGTTGGTTGGATAGCGGTTTTGTGGGTTGTAACCATCTCTGTGCTGTTCTCTTTGCCGGTTGCGTATCCCGTAACAGCTCAGACTCTGAATTACACACCAGTTGCAGTAGGTGGTTTATTTATCTTGACTGTCTGTGCTTGGATTTTTAGCGGTCGCCATTGGTTTAAAGGTCCTGTAACCAACTTACAGTTGAATTAAAGAACAGTGAGAGTATAAAAGATATTGAAGCATGAAAAGTGAAAGTTGTTACTACTAATGTGCAGTAGATTTGAGTTATTATTTGTAATTCTTTATTGGAAATAGAGAATTTCCTTGAGACAGAAAAAATTTGTAATAGGAAGAAAAGAAAGAAAAAAAAATTGCAATTTAGTAGTATAATCCTTTTGGAAAAATGTAAGCAGATATATTGTAATTTTTACATATATTGTAAGTTCTAGTATTCTTACAAGTTCGAGCTTAAAAATACTTAAAATTGAGTCGTTTTATTTGGGTCGAGTTTGATATCAAATTATATAGTATGGGTTCTCATAGGGTGCCACATGGAAGAATTTGTAGCAGAAATTGCCGGCCTTCCACAGTCCACATGCTGCTAAATGCATTACACCCAAATACAAGTGTATCACCATATCTGTGTAAATCTTCATTTTGCATCATCATCATAAGATACATCATATTAACTCTAACATTCAAGATCGTGAATCGTTCTTTCGAATGGAAGGAACAACAAGCACAGTAACATGGGCAGCATCAAAATCAGATTCACCATTGTTACATGATGGAATGGTGATTTGGAACAACTTAGCCTTTGGGGCTGAAGAAATAGATGATGAGGAGTGTGTTTGTCGAGAGAATCGTTCGAGTTCGATTTCGAGCCCACCAACTGCAAGAGGAGCAGCAAGTGATCATGAAGGTTCAGTTGTGATAAAGCATGTTGTGGAAGAAGAAGATCAAGAGATGAAGTTCAGAGAAGAGTTAGAGAAAGAGCTAGAGAAGCAGCTAGAACAAGAAATCATGGTGGGCATACTTGATTTAGTCCGGAAATTAAGCAACTTGAAGGCGAAAATGATTGTGAGAAGCCTAAGGAAGTTGGATGTGGATGATCTTTTGAGTGTTTTGGATGGGTCAAGATTTGATGTTTCATGTAAAGATGGTAATATTGATGATGAAGATCTATTTGGTAGCCCAAAGTTGGGAAGTGAGTATGGTGTTCATATCTCTTCTCCAACAAAAGCTAGACAACATTCACATGAATCTGAGGAAGAAGTTTTGGAATGTTCAAAGAAGGAATCAAGATTGAAGAAATCAAACTTTAATCCTTTGTAAATGGCATCATCGCTTCCCGGGGGCATAGCTTAGTGATAAAAGAGTGGGGGTGCTGTAGTAGTAGTCTTGTCTTTGAGCTAGGGTGTGGGAGTTCAATACCCTTTGAGCTCGGATGTGTAGCCAAGTGTACGGTTTAGATTAGATTTTGTCGTTTTTTATGGAAAGATATGTCATTTATTTTGCGGAGTTGATGGTCATTATGGAGGCTCTTAAGATTGTCTGGCAACTGGAGATGAAGAAACTGGTGGTGGAATCCGACTCCCTCACTGTTGTACTACAAGCTCTCAATGAGAAGAAGATTGAGAATGAAAGGGGGGCAATGTGGTTCAAGATCGTCTCCGAGATGATATTGAGCATGGAGTCGGAAGTCATAATTAGTCTAGAAACAAAGAGAAGCAAACAGAGCCGCTGATGCTATGGCTAGAATGGGTCAAGACCGTATGGAAGGGTTGTTGAGATGGATGATCCCCGGTTCTCTCTGAGGTCCCTGATGGGACAACGATGCTAGCCTGCTTGGGGTTTATATCACATTCGAATGTGAACCCTCCTTTTATTTTGCTTTAGACTTTCGAGTCTCATCGTGTATCTCAAAAAAAAAGTATGGTGTAAATTAGATTCACTTGTTCACTTGGTCATTGTTTTCCTTTATTCAACACTACGAGAGATTTTATGATGCAACAGTTGTAGGAAGGTTATACCAAGTGACGTATATTAAAGCCTCTCATTTTTATTCTCTTTCACCTAAATCAAAACAACATTGTTTTACTGTTAAAAAAACACTCAGTTTTACGATGTAAACCATTTACAGAAAAAAAACACGATGAGTTAAGTTGTAGAATATCTACAAATTCCCCTGTAGCTGCATAGAATATCAGTATAAAGTGGAAGAAAAGAAAAAAAAACAAGGGGAAAAAAAAAAATCGAAGGCGGTTGACTATAAATAACTGAAACGCACATAATCGAAGGCGGTTGGCTACTTGCTATAAATAAGTGAAACGCGCTAAGCCTTTGCTCTGTTTCTCTGTACGACTGCATATCAATCTCTTCTTCTTCAGCGAGTACAGTTTTCTATCTCGACAAGAACACACCAACCTCTCGGCTGCTTCAATCAGCAGGTAATGATTTCACTTGTGAGAATTATTTCATTCCATTGCATGCAGATTTCATTCGCTAAACTTCAGAATAATTTGATAGATTTTAGAATTTTCGCATAGACAATTTAGACTCGGATGCTGTTCGTAAAATGTTATCAAAAACTAGGTTTACTTTGAGCGCATGTATCTTTAACTGTGATGCTTCGGTTTCATACATCAAATCGATGTTAATTTGCCTCTCCGATGAATTTTGCGTGATTTTCGGTTAGAAATTGAAGGTTAGCTTCGTATTGTTCCATTCATTCAATTCATGAAATCTGCGCCTACTATTTGCAGTTTACTTAACTCTGTACATTTGAATAGGAATTTTGTTTGTGGAACAACTAATTCGTTTTTGCTGCTGAAGTTTCCAAGTTTTCTCGTTATTTCAATGAATTTTGCGTCACTGCAGAGTGCAGTCGGAAACTTAAGATTCGAATATGTTCGTTATCTGGTTTGAACTTCAAAGTGCAAGTAATATGTGTTTGTTATCACCTATATACAAAATCTTCGTAAGTTTATACTATTTGATTGGAAATGTTGTTTGTGACAGTAGACTCTTTCGCAGTTGAAGATATTGTAGAGAAGTGGAGAATACCTCTGCAAATAAGTACTCTTTTAATTTGTTTGTTCTGTGAATTCAGTATGTACTTGCAGTGACAATTCTGAGAAAATAATCTTAGAAATTCTAGAACTTGGATAGAATTATGGCATGTGATAACATGTACTTTGTGTTTGCAGCTGAAGATTTTTTCTTAAAATGGAGAAAGACGTCCCGAAAACAGGTCAAGAAGGCAGCAGTCGCAGCCTTATCCTATCATCATCGGCATCTGCACAGCCGTTCCTAAATTACCATTCTGGCAGCCAGCATTTCGGCATTCCTGAAGCAGAGCGGATGATGATGACGTCAAGCTCCCACCAGAAAGAGTTTCTGATGGATATGCTCTGCTATCAAAGCCTAGTGGACAAGCACAATGCAACACTTTTCCTACTCAAAGAGGCAGTTAAAGAAGCTGAAGATCTTCGAAAAGAGAACTTCAATCTTGAGAATATCAATGCCGATTTGAGCAATCGCCTCGCTGTGCTTCAGAAAGCCATGTCAGACCGTGCAGCATCATTTGGATACTCAGCTATGCATATGGATCCAAAATTGAATGTCAATGAGGTTTTGACAGGGTTAGAGTCCTTACAGTTGATGGATTTGGGAAGTGGGGTAAACCAAGGTCCTAACTTGGATGATGTGGCAACAGAAAGGGGCTGCACCAGCCTGAGCCCAACTCCAATCAGTCGGATGGACTCGGGTCAGATTGAAGGGAGTGGGGAAGGCCAGGAGGATCGCGTTGCCTTGCCCAAGAGCATTGGAATTCGCTCCACTGGGTACTTGAAGATGGTTAAACCTGATGGGAGAAGTAAAGGCAAGGAAAATAAGGTACTCAAAAGGAGCAAAATCTTCCGGTAAAATGGTATAATTCGTTCGAACATGTAAGGCTGTACCCGCTTTATCTTTCAGAAGTTTATCCATCATAGATCTGTTTCAGTCTGCTTTAATGTTTTGACTGTAAACCAACAGATGTCTGAATATTTTTGAATGTTTTCTATGGTTGCAGCAAAAGGTGATTGTGCAAGGAGATGAAAAAGAAGAGGAACCACTTGAGCTGGAGGTGTACAATCAGGGGACGTCCAAAACTGAATTGTGCAACAAATGGCAGGAGACTGGAGCATGCTCATATGAAGAAAAATGCCATTTTGCTCATGGAGTTGAAGAGCTTCGCCCTGTGATCCGCCACCCACGATACAAGACTGATGTTTGCCGCATGGTGCTAAATGGTGACCCTTGCACCTACGGACATCGCTGCCATTTCCGCCACACCCTTTCTGAGAAGGAGAAACTCATTAGGTCCAACAACTTGAGGGCACTCAAGCCTTTAAATAAGTAGATTATCATCTCTGGTAATAACAATCTCAAATTGCAGTTTTGCTCTGATGATTAATTAGTTAACCATATAGATGAAAACTAACCCCCCAACCCACCCTGTTTACAGATGCTTTTAAATAAGGTACCAAATAAATGTCAAGTGAGACTAATAAAGCTCATCACAAGGTGGATTCAATAATAAGCTGGAAGGAGGAGGACAGCAAATGTAGCAGAAGTTTTCTGGTGTGTTGGTTTCTTTCTATACTCCGTTGACAGAGAATATGGAGGATTATTCATGGGATTGTCTGCATTTTCTCTTCGTTTTTTTGTTATCGTTGTGTGATCCTACCATGTACTGGATTTAGTTGAGTAAAATTCTTCTGATGCTTTGTTTGTCTTGTGCTCTTGGACTACCTTATTGTACATTAGGCAACTGTGACACGATAGAAGCTGCTACATTCTACTGAATGTAAACATTTAGTATGGTATTTGTGGATGTGATTCAAGAGTTTGACAAGAACATTTTGTTGATAGGAGAAATTTTATGTTGATTAATAATGTTGATTCCAGTCATGTTGCAATGCTTATAATGGACTTCTATTCATTGAAATTACACTTCTTCTGACTGCTTACTTATTGAAATTACACTTTGTCTGACTGCTTACTTATTGAAATAACACTTCGTCTGACAGCTTACTTATTGAAATTACGCTTCGTTTGACTGCTTACTTATTGTAATTAAGAAGTTCAACTAATATTAGGGTGAGATTAATCAGGATGTAGTTTCTATATGTAACCTACAAACATTACTGCTTTGCAGCTTCAAACACTTACAAACTTCTTCATTCAGATACCGGTATACCACCATACACTCAAATGATTAATGTTGATTCATTCACCATCAATTGTCTTTAGCCAGAGGCTTTGATACAGCTTTGGTACTACAAACACAAGTTCCTTTCTCCTCTTTAAATATGAAGAACACTGAAAAAATGACAACTTCCAAATGAAATGCTTCATCATTTCATTCAACAAAAATAATAATTAAATCTTGGGTAACTAATATGCAAGTAGAAAATGCAGTAATTTACACTGGCGCCTAAGTATTACGGATTAGCAGCTGTTGCGCATTAGATGGTACAAGTTTGGTGTAAGCAAACATTGTTGTTGTTTCATACATGTATCCATTCCATGTACTCTTTTCTGGTTGCATTCTCCTCACTTTTTCATCTTCTTGAGGGAATCAAGAAGAGATAGATTTTCTTGAGCTTTTGATTTCTTCGCAAATGGATTTGATGGACGGTATGAACTTACTGGAATTTCTTGTGCCTTGTCAGGTGATGATCCAAGGTTCGTTGCGTCCATGGTATTGCTGCTGCTGCTGCTGGCTTTTAGCAAACTTTTCACTTCCACCTTCTTCTTCACTGATGATATTGAGCCGCCTTGAGATCGCTCGTGTTTCTCTTGTCCGTCTCTGATTGATTCTTCAACCTTGCCTTTGTGTTTGAAAGAAGGAGGTGGTGGAGATGAAAAAACAGGATCATTTTCTTTACCGTTTTCTGCAGATTTAGCCATACTACTTGATGCAGGAGGACCCACATTGGTGGCAATGCCATCATAACTCACCGGCTTATTTAAAGGGAGGATTGTCTTCCCATTTTCATAATTCATCATTCTTTCCTGCAAAAAATACCAAAAAAAAAAAAACAATAAGAAGCAGTGTTCTAATAAAAATAAAATCAAAACTTCATGTAAATTTCCGACCTCTAGTATGGAATTGAAACGCTCTGCCAAATTTGGTAACTTGAGAGCAGTGACTAGCTTTATCGCCCCTCTCACTGATTTTTCCAGTGTTAGAAGTTTCACAAGTTCAGTGGCTCTCACAAGCTTATCACCTGATGAAAACCAACAGCCAGTCACTTGTATGTTTTTAAATGCCTTCTATTGATGACCCAAAAAAAAAAAAATCACATCCGAGTCTCTTCGACAGACTCACCGTTGCAACAAGATGCAATCAGTCTCAAGATACATCTGTCAAGAGCTGTCTCAATATTGAAAGCCTCATCATCAAGTGCAGTGGTATCCAGACCAGCAGTTGCATTTTCCTCAATTTTTCTCTGTATCTGAATTTTCAAAGACCGCTACATCAGGACAATTCAACAGTACAAGTAGTTATGGTCATTATAGGGAACATGTTGAATTAAAAATAAAAAAGAAAAGAATAGATACCTCATATAAGTGCATATTGTACTGCATAAATTCATTCTCAAGGTTTTCTGCTCCAAGGTCTGAGGCAACAACAGGAAATGAAAGATCTAGCAGTGTGAGGATGGGCTTAGGAGTGACCTGCAGATGGAAAATTCGACAAATGAGGAAAAGGGTATCTATCATAAACCTACATGAAGATTTTGCAGCTGACATACCTGTGGATATGAATCAGGTGATTTGCAAACGACGCAAAACAATTTGCTTTCATTGAGTCCAACGACCCAGTAATTCTCGCCAGTCTTTTTCAATTTACTCGCACTGAAAGTATGATTATTCCAACTCAATAAATCACTTCATAATCATATCATCAATCCACTACCTGTCCATCTTTAAAGAGAGAGAGAGCATGTACCTGAAGAGTGGAAGCCAACTACCTCCATATTGATGTGTAAAAACTCTCAAGAAACCCTAAAAAAACACAACACAAACTATAGTCAACTTAACACAAGCAACCTCTAGAAGACCGGAGAAACAATTTTCAAAGTTTTCACACCTTAGAATCAAAAGAACTCAGTTGTCCTTCTTCACTGAAACCAAACCACGTGAGACGTGAACCAGGAGTTAATGGAAGCCTCCCCCTCAACCGCTCAGTCATGTTACAGATGTTCAAAACTCTAAAGTCAAGCATCTGCATGGGGAGATACTATTTTATTTCATGCTTCTCATAACTACTAAGTGATCATCTGTGAACTTGATGATGTAAAATAGTACCTGCTCATTCGAGGGCAGAGAAGGAGAAGCATGTGTAACAACTGCTATTTCATCCTTGAAGCCCACCAAAGTTACAATGGGTCCATCCAGAGAGATAATATGCCTCTACAGTTTTAGCACACGGAAGGAGAGTCACAGCTTGTTGAAGTGTATTTCAAAAAGTGAAAAAAGATAACAAACGTGTGAACCTAAGAATGACTTAAACATTGTGTACCTGCAAACCCCCTAAACTGAAGATGCGGAGAAGATTAAGGCTAGTAGCTGCAGCCACCCAGGTGATTCCAAGTGCCACTGCTCTTACCTCTTCATCTTCAAGCCGCATAGACCACTGCATATGTGAGGGAGGGTTAAATGTAATGTCATTCAAAAATAAATAACTGTAATGGATAGAAATCAATGAAAATAGAAGTCTTTATGAATCTGCAACTTAGTCAAATAAAAGAATGAGTTTACCTCACTATTACTTGCCCAGCTACCAAAAGGCCTAAACATGAGTGTGCTCATATTCTTCTCGCCCTTGCACGGATTTGCAAAGACGCTCCCATTCTCACTTAAAGCTGCCATTGTGAAACCGAAGTAATCGGTCATTGCAGGAACCCGAGGACCACTCCCAGTATCATGAAATTCAACCTGCATTTGAGAAAAATGTCATTCTGCCAGATTATCTTTTTACATCTAATAAGGTAGACATTGGCTGAAAATCTCTTCTTGAAGAAGTAAAACAAATTGACACTATCGACACTGGCTACATGCTGTGGAATTGTACTATCAATAGCTGAACTAGATCAACTGAATGTAGACCGACGTATCAGACTGCCCAAATCAGGGCTAATAGTCAAATTACTCTTATGTGAACCTAAAGTATCCTGTTGAGTGCATAAAAACATATTTACACTGCAAGTGGTCTTTCAATTCTTCAACTGTGTGTTTATGAGATTACTCCTAATGCTTGTTTGATTACTTAATGATTATAATAATAGGTTTGCACGTATCATTATGTTGACAATTATGTCATGAATTATTTCAGTCTCCACTCACAGCAAGACCTGGTTTGGAGAGGTATATGCAAACCATCAGATAGTCAACATGTACAGAGTTATCAAATAATATGAATGAAGTACCTCGATGTGGGAGCATCCATCATGCTCCATTGATGTTACACACCCAAACATATTATAGCACAGGAAATTTCTTCTACCAGACTGAGCAGGAGTGGCTCCTGGTTGAAAGGCTTCTTGCATTTTTGGCAAGGGAGATATCATTGGGCTTTTAAAATCATTCTTCCCGTGGTTTATGGTATCCTTCATAACTTTACAAGCTTTTTTCGGAAGATCAATCTTTCGACCCGCATCCAGCTCCTTGTCAAGGTCATCTTCCCAACTATCATCAAATGCAGTCTGTTCACGCGACCTTTTTTTGCTAGATAATTCAGATTCACCATGGCTATCCTCCCCGATATCACTTAGACTGCCAGAAGCATTAATTCCTTCTTCCTCGTCCTGCTCCTCCTCGTCAAAGAAAAGGAGGCCACTAGTTTTCACAGTAGGAATATCCTCAGTAGGTGATTTCATTGAAGATGGTACAGCTGGTTCCCATATGCCATATTTTCCTGTAACATCAATTAATGCCAATGCATTTCCACGTGGTTTCCATGCCATACAACTTATCCTATCATTGAATTTCTGCCTGTCAATGTCTTGCTTCTTGTCAACATCCCATATAAGAACCTGCCTATCCAAACCAGAGGTAGCCATATATTTGCCATTTGGTGACCAACACAGAAAGCAAATAGGTTTTACATGATCCCCTTTTAATGAAAACAGCTTTTCTAAAGTATCCCTATCATACATCACCACATCGTTTTTCAAACCTGGGACAGCTAACAAGTCTCCATCAGGACTCCAACTAAGCGTATTCAGCGTTGAAGGTCCAAAAGTAGCAGTATCTGGAGCAATGCCCTTGAGGGTTTGAATCACTGTTCCAGACTGAAGTTCCCAGTGTATGACCGTTCCAGTCGAATCAACTGAAGCCAGGTACTCACTTTTCGGGTCATAAGCTATGCCGGTTATAGATCCTTTGTGCCCTTTAAGAACTCTTGCAATTGAACCATCAATTGTGTTAATAAGTTTGATGCCCTCGTCATCACCAGCAGCTGCCAACATGGAACCCGATTTGTTGAAAGCAAGGGTGCGTATTGGCAATGTAAATCTAGTGATGTTGGTCTCAAAATCTCCCCCTGATTGCCAAATATACATATATCATTAACATTGCATGACTTGCATAACATACTCAAAGCCAAAATAGGATCATCTCTGAAAAAGATACAATTGTTTCCGCTACTCAATAACAAACCATTGGTTTAGCAGGTAATTTGAAGAAACAAACTTATAGGTGAATTTGTCAGAATCAAACCAACATGAATTACCTCCCCAGAAAACCCAAAATCAAAAAAATACAAATAAAAAAATGCACGTCCATAAAACATAATCAATTTGAAGAAGAAGTAAAATGAGTGTAATTTCTTCTTACCGGGGAATTTGTAGAGCTTAACAGAGCGGTCGATGGAGCCAGAGGCGAGGCAGGAGGAATTAGGGGTGATGGCCAAAGAAGTGACCCCATCGCGATGGTTGCGGAGAAGTTTAGGATTAACAGAAGGAAAAAGAGGATCGTGTATGCAGATATTTGGATCGGAAGATGAAGCTGTCACGATATGCTTTCCTTGCTGGTCCCATAAAATGGAGCAAACCGCAGGTTCGCCGTTTTCGCTGCTGCCGGAGCAGCTGTGAGCTTCCCGGAGCTTAATTGTTCGGATCTTCATCGCTGTTTGGTCTTCTTCTTTTTTTTTCCTCAGATTTTTTTGATTCAGCTTTGGGTTTGAGATAGAAAATCTTGGGGAATGAGGCGGGAAATGCGATGTTAATCATTTTGGGCTTTTGGTGGGAAACGGTTTCAGCATTTTGGTGGGAAAATATTTGACCCAATTTTGTTTTTCCATTTGGTGGGAAAATTATTGACAATCAAATGGTAAAATTTAATTAATGTAATAATTTGAAATGCAATTTCTCCGGCTATATATACAAAAAAATCATGCTGTTCATCCAAACTCAAAAGAAATATATATATATATTTGGACCTGATTTGTACAAAAACACTCCATCACTTTATTCAATTCACTATTTATTTAATTTCATTTTTCATTCAATCATTTTTCATTTACAAATAAAAAATATTAGATCATCTATTACATCTTCACTTTATTCGTTACACTACCTTTTTTATATCATTATTTTATTTATTATACTATTTTATTATAAATTCTTACATTAGTCATTTATTTACACACGTTTTCAAAAAATGTTCTCAGTTTTTTTTTTTTTTTTTTGAAAGCTAACACGTGTTATAAAAGCAAATCCGCTAAGGAGGCGGAGATTACATCAAACGGAAGGAGAGTCCCCCAAGACACAGGCCCCCCAGCCGCAACATCATGTCTAGCTAAAAGGTGTGCCAGGACGTTGCCAGCACGCTTAACAAAAGAAAAATGACAAAAAGTGAAATTAGCTTTTTTTGAAAGCAAATCCGCTAAAATGTTCTCAGCTTTCTAATAATTATTTCATTATATTTACTATATATAATTTCCCTCGTTTGATTTAAGTCGATTAATGCATATCCAAAACCGACTTAATTTCCACATCAATCCGGTTCCATTTTTTAGCGGAATTCCATTTTATTTTGAAAAAAGAAAAATAAAAACTGAGAATTTTAAGTCGTATGTTTAGGACATTAGAGTAATGATATCAATCTTTTGATGTTGATGAAACGGATCGAATAGAGATAGAGAATGTAACATCTCGACGGATCCGTGTAATTGTACTGGTCATTCAACAGTTGTTAACATTACAAGATCCAAACTGCAGGAGGGTCATAAATTGTAATTGTCAAGCTCGCCACATCGAGATTATGGAGTACTTGAATGTTGACGCATGGTACTTAGCGGATTACTTCCGGCATAGATTCTGCACGAGAAAGGAACTATTTTGTGAATTAGTCGTCGCACTGGAACAAGCTGGCCCATTTTTAAGGCAGGGACCATACAGCACCGGAAAATTAGGCATCTCATATGTGCAAAATAAGATGGTTGTTGTCAGTTTTCTAGCCTATGGAGGATGCAAGATCGATTGGATGAGGCAATCAAGCTCAGACAGACACCTACTAAGGACATTGTCATTAAATTTTGTCAAAACATTAATAGATCATGCTACTCGGTATCTACGATCTCCCAACGAAGATGATCCCGCGTGTCTGCTAGACAAAATGATTGGCTCGCTCGACTGTATGCATTGGGCACGAAAAACTCAAATGTCACAAAAGAGTCCCAACATTAGTTTTAAAGGTTGTTGCCTTACAAAACTTGTGGGTATGGCATGCATTTTTTGGAATGGTTGGGACAATAAATGAGATATGAGTATGTATTCGTTCATCCTTTTTATGAAATTACCAATGGTAGTATGACTAGGGTCAACTTATGCCGTCAATAACAACATTTTTTATATTCCGTATTATCTTACGAATGAAAACTACCATAAACACACTACGTTTTCATATTGTGGCTCACCCACGCGACGCAAATGAGACCACTTTTAAAAAAGCACATGAGGCTTACCGGAAATATTTTGTGAGATTTTTGGGGTTATACATAAAAAATAGCGGGTCACTCGATTTCCAATAAAATGGCGCGATCCCAGCCAGGTTCTACTATTTATGCTTACGTGTATAATCCTACACAATAAGATGATTGAAAATGAACATGACTTTCATTTGCCAGTACGGGCTCTGCCACGTAAAAAGGCCATATGAACCCCTCAACAATTAGACACAGATGATCTCCGTTCAAAATTGGTTGCCTCACGCCTGCGTGTCATCCAAGATGAAGCCAATCATGCTAGGCTGCAAAATGTTCTAGTGGACCAGTGTGGATGATCTCTGGAGAATGTGAAGAAGAACGAGGAAGCTACAAGCATTATTTTTCATCATTTCACTACATATCTGCATTTATTATTACTATGCATGGTTACATTTATGCAAGGGTATGTGGAAGGATATGGTAGGTTGGGTGGGTCTAGCTAAGTAAGGTTAGGTGGTGATGAGAACAGGGTAAGGTAGGGTGCGTGGTGGGGTAAAGTTGTACGGCATGGCGGATGTGAGGATAGGGTACAGTGGGGTATGGTTAGATAACTGTTGAGCATGGTGGGTGGTTGGTAAGGAATGGTATGGTAGGGTAATGAGGGTAGGGTATGGTGGTAAGATAAGGAGGGTGGGGCGGGATGAGATGGGCCATGTTATGTAGTGTAAGCTGTGTGGAAGGGTAGGTCAAGTATATTGGGGTGGATATGGTAGGGTATAGTATGAGGGTAATGTAAGGTGTGATAGAGTAGAGTATGGTGGGTAGAGAAGTAAGGTATGGTAGGGTGGGTAATGTAGGTAGGACAGGGGTGGTGGGGTGTGATGTGGTAAAGTGGTAGGGTAGGTGGGTGGTGGGATGAGGCTACCCTACCCAACCCAACTTTACCTATTCAACCATATTTCACCACCCATCCTACATTATCTTACTCAACCATCCTACCATACAAACCTATTATGAAATTTGTTTCATTATATTTTTTCACATCCAAACACAGTAGTGGAATATGTCCATTCCATTTCATTTTATGATTTCATTACATTCAATTATTGCGAAAACAAACGTTCCCTTGAGACTTAGATCGGTTAGAAAAACCACTTGGATTATAAGGAAAAATGGTGTAAGTCTGAAATCAATGGCATGATGGTATGAAATTCACAAATGAATTCCGTGATTTAGATTTTAGCGGCCCACTCAATATGGTGTAATTCATTTTTTCTCTTATTCGAAGTTAGGAGTATTCTTACATTATAAAGTGTATTCTCTCTTGATAGTTTAAAGACAAATCATAATCAGGTTTGTCTTTGACATTTTTTTTTTTTTCTGGGTATGCTGAAAGATTTTATTAAACCCGGACTAAGTCGAAAGATACAAAACAAAACCAAAAAGCTACCAGACACAGTCGAAGCTCCGCCTAGACAAACACAAAGAAAACAAAATGAAAACAACAAACCATACAATATACATGTCAAAGACATAGATCTAAAAGAAAAGGCCTTGACATTTGTCTTTTTCATTTTTTTATTAAAGTCTTTTATTTTGACTGGTTTTTTATTGTTCAATGAAAGTATCTTTTACCTATTAAAGTAAGGAAAATGATTTAGACGCTTAAAAATGACACAACACACCCATCGAAAGAACCATTTTATGGTGTAGAAGGTTGATGCATTTTATTTTTATTTTTTCTATTTCTAAGTGTGTGGCTAAAAAAATTTACGTGCATGAATTTGGGGGACAAAATGTGTGCCCCCATCATCATCCTTAAAGTAAAACCATTGAAGTGTCAGTTTGGTTGAAACTAATTTAATGTAACGGGATAATTTTACCGGTCCACGGTAAAAAAAGATTTGTGAAAGGGAGAATAGATTGTAATTTGGGTGAACTTTTCTTTTACTTCACTCGGATTGAATAAAGCAATTTTTTTCATAATAATAATTTTACAACATTTATCACTTTTATCTTCACAATATACAAAACTAGCTTTATTCCATTAAGTAATCGACACAATGTAAATGCTATGAGAGATTTTATGGTGCAACATGTACGAAAGTTTATCAAGTGGTATAAATTTGAGTTTTATTTCACATAATACATTTTTATTACGTATAAAAGATTATAATTGAAAATTTGTGATGTATACACTTGTTAAAAACTTTCTAACACCGTTGCATCATAAAATTTATGAAATCTGTAGTTGGTAACACTCTTCAAAAAAAAAAAAAAAAAAAACTTCAAAAATAATTATTTGCTGATTGATTGATTAAGAATAAAAACAAATTGATTCATATATTCTTTATGTAAAAAGCGGACCATTCCAGTGGGCTTTAGCCCATTGTCAATATGAGTTCCAGTCTTCCAGATGCCCACTAATAAGGTTGAGGACAAAAGGCCTGCTCTGAAATGACAACTTCTCTAAATATTATGATATGCCCAAAACACATGTATCGAGAACCATATGAGATGCAAGAATATGACTAATAAACGATAAATAAAACTAAGACACTGTTTGCATCACCTATGATCTACCGAGGCATCACTTCAGGTAAAATTCGATTCTGAAAAAATCAAGTGCCACTGTTATGCTTTAAAAATAGATTGAATGTAGTGTCAATAACAAAACCCATAAAACTAACGCCTGACCTATAGGAAACATGTAGCATCCTATCATTAACATTCAAACCTTCAATTGACACATCGGATCTTAACATTGGATGTGTTATATCATATGGACGAAAAGTAGAGGAGACAAGAACCAATAGGGAATGGAGAGCATTGAATTGGTTGGTGAAGTTATCTTATGGTAATATTTGATTTGAGCCTTAATATGCACATTACCGTCTTATTGATGCATCACATTAAATTTACTTTTGATAAGTCGGATTTTAAGACGATAAAACGACTTACCGAAATTTATGACTCAAAAATGAACTTCTCAAAGAGCGATTTGTTGTGATGAATAAGTAATTTGGCGTATCAATATATTAAATGTATAGTCTAAATAAAGACTCCTGGTTTGATTATCCACAACACCAATGGCCAAAATTGATGGAAAGTCATTAAGATCAACACAATATTCTATTATTGACTTGGAAAGCCATTATATATTTGGAGTAATTACGATATACTTCATTCGTCCAAAATATAAGCTCATTTAATTTTTATTTTTGTCTCGTAATATAATGTCATTTTAACTACCAAAGTATTTATTATATTTTTCTTCCTTGATTTATTACATATCTACCTATTTTTTACTCTCACTCCGTCCCAAAATATAAGTCATTTCAATGATTTTCACATATACTAAGAAAGTAGTTAAATATCATAAATTTTAAGGTTAAATATCCAAAATACTCATTGGCCATCAATAATGCAATAGTTTAAGAAATGAAAATTTGTTGAAATGATAATAAATTAGGGGTAAGATTGTAAAAAGAGTAATAAATTTTGCAGTGGTAATTTAAAATGAATTATATTGTGGGACAAATCCAAAAAGGTAGAATGACTTATATTTTGAGACTGAAGAAATATTTTACAACTGTTGCATTAATGACAGTCAAAAGGTACACGTTCCCTTCATTTTTGGTAGTATCTAACGGTATTCACTCGGTTCCAAACATGATTCTTCATTCACGTATTCAAGCTAGGAATATGCATATATGAATCTCGTATCCAACTTTCAAAAATTACAAATTTGTCCCCAAGTGTGTATCCCTAGTATCTGGTAAGTATCGGTGTCGGATACTTATCAAATACGAGGCACGTTACCAAACATAAGTATCCGTGCATCATCACACTTAACCACTTTCTCAAATTATGTGAAATTCCAAATAAACTTATATTTTTGGACGAAAGGAGTATAACTTGACTCGATCAGCTAGACAACTATAATTGGTCAACAGAAATTGACCAACTACAATAGCGATGAGTTTTGACTTAGTAGTCAAACTGAGTTTAGTGTTTTTTTTAGGGCTTAGATATTAAAAGGTACCGACTCACATAGGACACGTGCGTGCAGGGCGGCTCCACCCCTACAGGTGGCGGGGCGGCCGACCTCTTACAAAAAGAAAAAGGTATAATTAATTAGTGGGATTTTTTAATAAACACATATATCTGTGGAATTGGCTCATTAATTTTTAAGTATTGATCCACTGTTTTTATGTTTTGACCGAAAATTAATTGTGCAAATTTATTATACAAACCTATGTTTAAGGTATGAAAAAAATTGACAAAATCATGACCCTCACTGTCAAAATCCTGAAGCCTCCGGAGACGTGTGTGAGTAATATACATGTCTTTTGTATAAAAGAAAATTAAAAAAAAAAAAAATGCTAGACAACTACTACTTATGTTCCAAAATATAAGATATTTTGATATAATACAATTGTATGTTTTTTTCACATTAATGAAATGAACTTATTTCATTATTGTGTTTAAAACATACAAGAACGTAACAAACAAATTGCATAATATATGTATGATACATTGAATGATTGAATGATAAGTAGAGCATGATGGGAGGGTAAGGTATCCTCGGGTAGAGAAAATTTCACATAGCGCAAGGGGATAGATTAATTAAACTTTTTCCTTTTAACCGGAAAAGGCATATATTATGAATTAAATTTGTGGATATTACGGTGCTCTGCGGTGTTTAATGGCCAGGCGGTATATGTCTCAGCAGTGTGTGCGCGTTCTCTAGCGGCGACAATGGAATTTATTGAGGCCCTGTCGGCCTTTCGGGTGCAGAGGGGCCGCAACACTTGCCGGATTCTTGGACTAGGCCACCTCAGGGGGTATGGAAATGTAATGTGGATGCCGTTGTTCGAGAGTATAGGACGGGCTTTGGGCTGATTTTTCGAGACCAGACAGGGGTAGTCATGCATAGGGGTGTACACGGATACGGATTATCTGAAAACCGAACCGAACCGAGGTCATTTGGTTCAATTCGGTTCGGTTAATAATACTTTCGGTTCGGTTTCGGTTAGTATTATAGAGAAACCGAAATTTTCGGTTCGGTTACAGATAAATCTATAAATTATCCGTAACCGAACCGAATAAAAAACCGAACGGTTAACCGAAATGAATAGAAAATTGTAACCGAAATGTCTATAATTAACTTGTATTACTAGTTTTCATAACCAAAATATTATAAGCGTTCATGAAAAATTGCATATAATCGAACCGATGTCCACACAAATTTTAAACCGTATTTAAAGTTCGAATAAAAAAACTAAATTGTTTATAACCGAATAGATTTTTGTTATTTTTATTTCAATTTTCGGTTAATCTAACTGAACCAAACCGTATATTTCGGTTCGGTTCAATTCGGTTACCTATAACAAACGGTTCGGTTTCGGTATCGAATTTCAATTAACCGAAAATTTCGGTTCGGTTTCGGTAAGGCCATTAACCGTACCGAACCGAACCGTGTACACCCCTACTCATGCACTTGATGAGCTATCCCTTTGACGGGGGGTCGACCGGAATATGTGGAGCTCCGAGCTACTTACATGGTACTGGTGGAGGCACAACGCTTGAATGTCTTGCGATTAGAGGTAGAAAGCGATTTCTTGGCGTGTGTGCTACGGCTGCGACACCCTGTGGAGGACATTACCGCTCATGGCTGTTTATTGCAGGATTGTTTAGCTTTACTTCCTAATTTTATTTCTATTTCCTTTTTTGGATTATGTATCTTCTTGGGGCACTTTGCCTCCTTGAGACGTTTTGGCCGCATGTTTTGCGGACATTAATAAATAAAATTCTTTGGTTTCTCAAAAAAAAAAATTGTGGATATTTTGACAAACAATCTATCCCATATAGATTTACCCAATCATTTTTGTGCTTCACGTTGAAGGCAATGCGGGAAGGAGAAACCCGGCCCACTTTACCTAGGATTTCACAAATTGCTTAGGAGATGATTCATGAAATTGATACTACATCTACCCCAAAATATAAGTTATTCTAGAGGTTTTTAAAGTGGTTAAATATATTATAATTTAAAGGTAAATATCTCATACAACATTTGCATAAAAAGGTTGGGGGCACAATATGGCCTTCAAACTAGATATTGTTAAAGCTTTCGACATAGTCTACTGGCCTTTCTTATCTCAACTCCTCCGCGGTTTTAGGTTCAATCAAGCCTTCATCAAGCTTATCATGACCAACCTTTGCGGCTGTTGGTCCTCTATATTGCTTAGTGCTACCCCCACAGGCTTCTTCCAATCTTCTCAAGGCATCAAGAAGGGAGACCATCTCTCTCCGTATCTCTTTATTTTGGTCAGTGAAGCATTCACCCGTGGTTTTAAGGCCTTTTTTATTGACCCATATATACAACATTACTCCCTGCCACGCAATTTCCCTCAGGTTACTCACAATATTTACGCGGATGATCTACTTATCTTTTGTAGAGGCCTCAAACGGAACATCCAGAAGCTTATAGCTTTCATCCAGACTTATGAGAGAGCTACGGGCCAGAAAGTCAACTTAGATAAGAGTTTTTTCGTGATTTCAAGCACTGCCCTACTGGTTCGATTAGACGCCTCACAGTCATGATAGGAATTCGTCGGACAGAATACCCGTTCACTTATCTGGGGTGCCCTATCTTTGTTGGTCGTCCTACACGAGCTCACTTCAACTACCTTATTGATAAAATTCAGAAAAGTCTCGAAGGCTGGCAAGCGAAATTGCTCGGGATTGGGTGTCGTCTTGTTCTAATCAAGCATGTTTTATGCTCCACTCCTATACATACCATTGCGGCCTTGCAAATCCTCAGGGGGTGGCTCGGCCGGGTCGCGACCTGGGCGGCCGGGCGGGCCGTGGTCAGAGATCGCCCGGCCCTATACACGGGCTGGGCGGGTTTCGGGCTGGGGCGGGCTGGTCCTATTGGGCCCTGGCCCTGGCCCTTGGGCGGGTTTGGGCGGGTTTGGGGCGGGTCGGGCCGGGTCCGGGTTTTTTTTTTATTTTTTTTATGCAAATTTAAAAATTGTTAATGACTTAAAAAAAAAATTGATAATAACCATTTACATAAAAAGATAATAAACATAATACATGTTTTAATAATACATATAAACATATAATACATGTATTTAATACATATAATCAAACATTTACGTTTTTTTATTATAAGATAATATAATAAATGATAATAAACATAAACATATAATATTATCAAAAGATCATATTTTTATTAATCGTAAATAAAAATTACATTTACATAATACATTATTACAAGTTTACAACTATTGTTTACATAAAAAAATTACATTATTACAATAAATTATATTATTACAACTTTACAACTATTGTTTACATAAAAAAATTACATTATTACAACAAAAAATATAAATAAATGGGCTTGGACCCGATTATTATAATAATCAAAAATTACTTCCTCAATTCCATTGGATTTTTGGTAGTAACTAGTAAGTAGTAAGTGCTAAGTATATCGGGGGTAGAATTGGGTTTTGGCATTTGGGTAGTAAATATGTGGAGGTAATAGGTATGATGATTGAGTTTTTTGGTAGTAACTAACTAGTATGTAAGTATGTTGGAGACTTGCGGGGGTAGTATATTTGAGTTTTGGCTCTTTTGGGTAGTAACTACTAACTATTAAGTATGTAACTATGTTGGAGTGGAGGTGGAGGTATGAATGTAATAACTAATAAGTATGTTTGGGAGTTAGAACTTTGGGCCTTGGGGTAATTTAATTCAATGGAATGGAGGAAGTATGATTTTGTAAATTATAATAATTAGGCTGCCTACGTATCTCAAAAGAATCAAAGCCCACGTAGTTCTGTGTCACTTACCTTGGTCACTGGATGGATTGGTAGATGGTTGGGCTTAGTCTTCATAATAATCATTCGTTGATGGAGATCCTGATCCGGATGTTGTGTATTCTAACCACGGATCTTCTTCGTCGTTTTTATCTTTTTCGAACTCCATGTCTTGTGTCCGTCTATTGGCTCTTTCCCAATCCCTGTTGCAGACACATATCTTGACCGACTCGGCGGTCAAACTCGTCCGGTAGTCGGTGACGATTCTTCTACCTGAACTAAATGCAGACTCAGACGCAACAGTAGAAGCAGGAATAACAAGTATATCCCTAGCTATTGCGGTTAAAATGGGCCAGTGGGTCTCTTTACTACGCCAATATTGTAAAATATTAAAGTTATCTTCTCAATTATATCATCAGTGTTTAAATAATTATCAATTACGGATCTTGCGTTCGATGTTATGGAAGTTGATTTACTTTTACTTTTACCTAATATATTTCCTAAGGCACCAAATCTACTGCTTTTAGGTGGACGACCACTAGTACTAGCGTCAGGGTTTCTCTCAGATAATATATATCATATAATTTAACTAAAATATTATAACACTCCGTTACATATTTGTCAACGTCAAAATCATTATTTCTAAAATGAATAATATGCAATTAATAAATCATTAAATTTTCTCTTCTAAGTCCGGGATCAAGCATAGCGGCAATACCATATATGTGAGGAAAAGTTTTTAAATATGCTAGCCATTTAGTCTTTATAGATTGAATGACTGCATTTAAATAATTTGTTAACCAAGTACAACCACTTACAGCAGACATTATTTGACAACATTCTACTATAACTGAATGTACATTTGGTTCATAAATCAATGAAAAACTTTTGTTGCTTTATGAAATTTTTCAAAAAAAGTGCAACATTTTTCAGCAAGTTGCCAAAGTTCCGGAGTAATACGAGTAGTATTACCCTTGTTTATCATTTCTTCATTAAAACATGTACTAATTGCATCTTTATATTTTAAAACCTCTATAAGCATGTTGTAGGTGGAATTCCACCGAGTTTTACAATCTAATGAAAATTTACGGGGCCTTAAACCGTTTTGAGAACAATAATTTTTAAATCTTCGGCTAACATTGCCACTGTATCTAAACGATTTTAAAATAGTTCTTATTGGTTCTAAAACTTCGTATATGTTTGACAAACCATCTTGGACGCACAAATTTAAAATGTGTGCACAACAACGAACATGTAAAAGTGAACCTTCAAGTAACAATGATAAATGTTCTTTCATGTATGGTATTGACGCTGTGTTTGCGGATGCATTATCAAATGAAATTGACAAAATTTTATTATATAATTTAAAATCTATTAACGTTTGTTTAATTCTATTAAATATATTAATAGCACTGTGAGACTCGTCAAATAGATCAAAAGCAATAATTCTTTTTTGTAAGTTATATGAGGGATCGCACCAATGTGCAGTAATACAAATATAATCCTCATATTGGGGAGATTTCCAACAATCACTTGTTAAGGAAACACGACCCTTATAGTTGGAAAACATTTCTATTAATTCGTTCCTCATTTTTTCATATTGTTTTTTCATTGTTGTTTTAATTACTTTTCGTGAAACGGATGAATATTGTGGATTTAAAGACATTTTATTAAATTCTTCTAAAGCGCGACTTTCTGCGTGATTAAATGGTTTTTCTTCAATTGATATATAACGAGTCATGCGGTCAATCATATTTTGTCTATCATAAGTAAAAGGCATACCTCCCCCGGGATTTTGAGACATGTACCCCCCGAGTTGGGTTTGAGAGCCATGACCGCCATCTTGTATTATCCGCTTCTCATTAGCAAGGTATTGTATACCATGCTCTTTTTGAGATGCCGAGTTTGCGTTCCGTTGCCTTGACCCCGAATCCACGACAATTCTTTCGTGACTCCTCTCTTCCTGCACACTAAACAAATAGTTTTAGTTCTTTTTATATTAGGGTCATCACCTTCCCTTTGTTGTAGATCATGAATTTCAAAATATTTCCAAATTAATGATTTCGATTCTTTTTTATCGCCGGGAACTGTGGAAGAACTTGGTGTTTCCTCCAAGGGTACTTTGGCACTACCACTAGGACCACCACTACCACTACCACTACCGGCACCGCCACCTAACAAATTAAATATGGTGATTAAAACGAATTTAAAATAAACAAAAATAAATTAAAACAAATTAAAACAAAAATAATTGATAGATACATACCAAATTGTTGAAATTGTGGCGTCGAACCGTAACTCGAATTCGAAAAATCTTGGGAAAGTGGATAAACTTGTACATCTTGTGAGTCGAATACGGGAATATCACCAAAAAATTCGTCACCGAAAGCTTGTGCAAAATTATTATCCATATTTGTAGATAGTAAAGACTAGAGAGTATAAAAGAGTATAAATTTATAAATGAGTAAAGAGTATAGTATGAATATATGATAGAGTAATTTAATATTGTAGTAGTAAATTACAATTACTAGTAAACTAGTAAGTAGTAATTAATATTATATAAGATAATATGAAGATAATAATATTGAGAATTTGAGAATATTGAGAATATTGAGAATGATAGAGATTTGAGAGAGAGAGGTGTGAGGAGAATGAATGATATAGAGGGGTATTTATAGGTGTAGAATGAAAGGTTTAGGGGGGGAAAGTGGGGGGAATTCAAAAGAGGGAAAGTGAGGGGGGAAAATTCAAAATTCAAAAAGAGGGGAGGGCCGGGCGGTGGCGGGTTCAGGCTGGGCAAGGTTATGGGTCGGCCATGGTCACGGGTTGGGAAGCTAGATCGGCACGGCCCTAAAAATTCGGGGCAAGGGCGGGTTCAGGGCCGGGTTAGGGCTGCAAAAACCGGGCCGGGTCCGGGCCGGGTCGGGCCACCGCCCAAATGCCACCCCTATCCCCAGCTCGATAATTGATCATATTCATCGCTTTTTTGGAAGCTTCTTGTAGGGAAATAGTGAGTAGGAAAAAAAACGTATTTGGCGATCCTGGGAAAACGTCTGTGGTCCTACTGAAGAAAATGGATTGGGGGTCCGTAATGTGAAAGACATTCAATTAGCGTTTGCTTGTAAGCTTTGGTGGAAAATCCGTAATCGTGTTGTCCTCTGGGGTAAGAGTTTCTCTTTTCTTCCTCATCTAAATTTTTTGCACTATTGGCGTATAATGCAAAAAGTTGAGAACCTTGTAAATCTTCATTTGCCGCCTATACAAACCTCCAAATGGAACTGGATCTGGTTTTTTAATTCTACGGGTAATTTCACTCTCGCTTCTGCCTACAAGCTTATTCACAACCAGAAGGAGGTTATTGTGGAACTTCAGGAGGTTTGGAAGCCCAATATTCCTATTAAAATCTCGGTTTTCATGTGGAGGTTTCTTAATAACATGCTTTCCCTACCTCGTATGCTGCGTATTTTTGGGCAGCGTGGCCCGTTCAAATGCCCTTTCTGCTCTGCTGAAGATACTAGAGATCATTCATTTTACAGTTGTTACTTTCCCGTGCTATTTGGAATCACTTTCAGGCTCAACTTAGATTTCATCCTTTTACTGTTGATTTTTGGTCTTACACTCATGCCTGGTGGTACCCTAATCGTATTGGAGCGGTTAAAATTGCTTGCCAGCTTGTCCCCTCTTTGGTCCTTTGGGAAATTTGGAAATGCTGGAATATGATTTTATTTGACAATTCGACACCTACCATTCAGAATACTATTCTCAACATCAAGCGCAACTTATCTTATTCTCTACATCATCAGAAGCTAATTAGGGTGGATGAAGATGATGATTGTTTGCTTGACAACCGCCTCATTAATTCCTTGTCCCATCGGGTTGCTTCCCATCACAATCTTGTTAATTGGCTGAAACCACCGGCTAATGTGGTTAAACTTAACACTGATGGTTCTTCTCTAGGCAAACATGGTCCTTCATGAGGTGGTTTTCTGGTTCGTAATATGCATGGTCATCTCCTCTATGGTGCCAGTGAACCTTACGATAACTGCACCAGCATGATTGCGGAAACGAAAGCTCTCATTGCTGGACTCACTTACTGCTTCGATCATCATCTCCTTCATGTTCTTGCCGAAACCTATTCTTTAGTTCTGGTTAACATCATCTCTGGGAATTTCGACACACCCTGGCAATTTGATGAAGACATTCGATCCATCAAAATTCTCATCCACCAGCAGAATACGCAGATTAACCACATCTTTCGTGAAGCAAATAAAGCTGCGGACTTTCTCGCCACTCAAGCTTCCACCAGCTGAACCATGGTCTCCTATACTTCTCAAGATGCCCTCCCTGATGGCCTCAAACTTATATTACATGGTGACCAACTGGAAATCCCAATCATCCGACGAACTATCCGCTCTGCATAATCATCTGGACGCACCCTTCAATTTTTTGATGGCTGCTCACTGCGAAGCCTTTCAAGCAGCTGATTTGGATGACTTTCAAGAATTTGATGACTTTCAAGAAACCGATTGCTGGGACTCTCATGTTGGTGCTATAGAGATTTTTCTCCTAGCATCATATTGTATTTTTTCATTTTTTGGGGAGCTTAATACTTTTGGAAACATGAGGTGTTGCACTCTTACCTATGGTATGGATTTTCCCACACTGTGTTTGATAGCCATAGGTTTTAAAGAGACAGGGTCATTTTCGTCAACGTCTTTTGGTATAAGGGGAGGGCCATGATACGACTTGTACGAACCTTATTTTTAAATCAATACAAAAGGTTTCGTTTAAAAAAAAAGTAAATATATCTAAAATACCCATTGACTATCATTAAATTCAATAGTTGTTAAAAGTTGTTGGATTCATAAACAATTATGTGTAAGATAGAGAAATTGACAATAAATATTGTATTGATGATATAAAATGACTTATATATATTATGAGACAAATATACAAGGGTATGCTGACTTATATTTGTGGACGAAGGTACGTAGTATCACAATATTATTTAATTTCTACTACATCTAGTCCAAAATATAAGTCATTCTAGCTTTTTTACTTTGGTCTCATAATATAAGTCATTCATAATACCAAGAGAGCATTAATGAACATTTTTCCTTATCTTACCCGTAATTTATATCAATCCAACCAATTTTATTTACTCTACAATTGTTACATTTATGATAGTCAAGAGGTGTATTAGACATTTTATTCATACATTAATTACATTTAACTACCTTTTAAATCAATGTGAAAATTCTAAGATGACTTATATTTTGACCGGAGTTAGTACTTACTACCTCCGTCCTAAAATATAAGTCGTTTTTAATGTTTTCACACAAATTAAGAAAGTGGTTGAATGACATAAATTTCAAGTAGAAATGACTAAAATAGCCATTGACTATTATTAATGAAATGATTATAAAGTATTGAAAAGTAGTTGGATTGTTAATAAATTAAGGATAATATAAAGAAAATAGTAATAAATATTTTATTGATAATATAGAATCATTTATAATTTGAGACAATAAAAAAGAAATAAAGTGACTTATATTTTAGAACGGAGTTAGTATTATGCAATAATTTGATACAAACTGGTCTTCCTTCCTAAGTGACGGCATTGGAATGTTGATCGAGGTTTCTAATTCTCCGGAATTCAGGTACTTGCCCTACGAGATGTAAATTATGTGTTTTGTTTCACACTTCATTTTTGTTATTTTTTTAATTCATTATATGGAAAATTAGGGATAAGGACACAATCTGAAATATTTTTAAGTAACAGGACAACTACATATTTTTTATAGGGAGAAGGACAACTGCATAATTTTTATAGCGAGAAGGACAAACAGTGAATCCCGAAAATCAGTGAATCTTCCCAGTGAATCCCGAAATCAGTGAATTTCGACAGTGAATTTCGACAGTGAATCCCGAAAATTAGTGAATTTCGACGATGAATTTTGAAAATTAGTGAATTTCGACAGTGAATTTCGTCAGTGAATTTAAACAGTGAATTTCGTTCACAAGTGAATTTCGACAGTGAATAAATAGTTTTGTCCTTTATGCAAAAGTTTCAAAAAACTGTCCTTCTACTCAATTGATGAAATATTTTTGTCCTTCTCCCTCATTCCCCCTTGATTATATATGTTTGGGCACACAAAGGATGATCGTAAATAATACTACATAATAAATAATAAGATGTTGAAGTCATATGGATAGGTTTCGACTTCCACATAATATTCCGTCGTTCCCGAAATATAAATCCATTTGAATTTTTCATTTCAATTGGTTATTTATCATTATTATTAATATAATAAGAATAAAAAATAACCTTTGAACATTCATTAATACACAAGTGAAAAAATTGATGAATATATAATAAATAATAAGTAAAAGAAGAAAAAAATATAACAATTGATTTCTTGATTTTTTAAATGGATTTATATCAAAACCAAAAAAACTCAATGAACTTAAGTTACGAGGTAGTATTAATTGAGGTTAAACTCATGTTGTTATTCTAATATTACCTTCGTCCTAAAACGTAATTCCGTTTAAATTTTTGGTTTTGTCGAATAATATAAATCAATTTAGAAAACCAATGAAGTATTTGTTAGATTTTTCTTCTTTTACCCCATCTATTATATATTCACTACTTTCACTGCTTTGCATTAATAACAGTCAAATATTATTTTAGATTTTTTTTTATCAAAATTGACATAACGAATTCAACCAACATTTCTTAATCTGTATGAGAAAATCCAAACGAGCTACCTTTTGAGACGGAGCTAGTAGTATATATATGTGTTAGAAACTTTAAACGATAAGATCCGGCCCAGTGGAATACGTCATTGCACTTCCTGGTGAAAATTAGTGTTCGATTTTCATCCCCACATCGAATAAATTCGTCCCCTTTTACTAAAAAAAAATTTAAACAATAATTATTACTGTTAGAATAAACAAATCACATTGTTAGTACACAACCGTCGATCTATTCGGATATCAAACTTGAAAGATTTTCGAATTTGTAGATGTCGAAATTTCCAAAGTCAAATTTTATGTAACAATTTGACTATGACGAAATCAAATTTTACTGTGACATCTTAAAAATAAATTGATTGTGCTGTCAATAATAATATCATAAACAAATAGTTTGAGTGACTCTTGTTGTACCGACACGGTATCGGTCAGTATGTCAACAAATTCCCAATCTCCATTCCCTACATCGAGAAAAAAGGCTGTGGATCCGATGCTTAGGCGCCGCGTGCTCGCTTAGCTGTTAAAAATTACTGTAGGTGAAAAGTTAAATTAACAGTGATCTACATTTCCTTTGAGCATGCATGTGATTTTGCTGTTTTTGTGTGTGGGAGGGGGATGTGGATTATCATCTGATGTTTACTTTCGTTTGGCTTTTCTTCATGTTCTTATCGTGAAACCATCATAGATAATAAGTCAAAAGTTTCATTTATATGTGTGAATATTAATTAGAGGAATGACTTGTTTATAAATATCGTTGTATATTGATCATAATATCTGACTATCTTGTATAACACTAAATACATTATATAAAACAAAAAAAATCCTCTAAATATCGCTAGAATACATTTGATGGCCCCCCAGAAAGGCTGAGTCACCGGTGCAGCACTGGAAAGCTACAAATACAACGTCAGGTTTGAAATAAAAAGCATCATCTTTTCAAAATAAACAACATCCCAAATAGTTATTCATTCGGTTTTACGTGATATTTGGAAATCCAAAAACCATCAAATGGAACAACTTGTATTCTTTCATTTCACACCCCTTTCAAAAAAGTATCATTTCAAACGTTCTCCTCCCCCATCAATTCTTTCAGAGGCAGTTGGATCTTAAGCTGGGGCGTGGAGATTCGAACCATGTGAATGAGGACTTCTCTCAGTTCTTTGGTGTAATGACAAGCTTATGACTCCGAGCAATTGAGTTTTTGATTAACATCTCCACTCATCCCGTGTGACAGTGGGAGTGAGGACCCTAAATTTTGGGGTTTGATGTGAATTCGGTGGACCGTTAAAGGTAATAACGAAGAACGCGATGAACACGATGAAAACGGATAAACGAGTCTCCCTCGACTTCTGATCAACCTGTGACCAGACTCCTTAATGTGCACCTTAGACTCCTAATCAACCCGTGATTAGACTCCTAAGATAAGCGGGTGCCCACAAACCTGCGGCTCAACAGATGTACTAAACCCAAAAGAACGAATTCCTCTTGAATCCACGAAATTCACTCGAAAAACACGGTAAAGACGACAATTTTATTTTTCATTCAAATTATCTCTCTTATAAAATACAATGAAAGAGCCTTTATACATGCTAACATAAACGTCTTCTACTTCAAAAACCCTAAAAGGATCTTAAATGGATCATAATATGAAATCAATACTAAAAATAAATAAAAACAGGAATTGGGCTTAAGGCGGCCCATGTCTAGACCGACTAAAACATAAATAAAATGTCCAAAAGTAATAATAAAATACATGAGGAAATAATGAAAACAAACTATGCCTCAATCATCAAAATACGAGTAATCTGGTGTCCCACGAACCTGTATCAATCCTCGTCAATTCTCAAAGCACATCAACCATTCTACAAGTTTCTTTCATGGTGATTTGTTATGTTAGTGAGACAATTCCCACGTCGGGTAGAGAATGAGTTAGACGACTTTGGATTTAGTATTTATTAGGCTTTTAGCCTTTTTCTTTAAGATGCACCATTAATATGTATTATTTTAGATAAATTCTATTTCTCTAGCCCAATGTTTGAGTAATTGTTATTTGGGCTTCAGAAGAGTCTTATTTGTATTATCCACTGTAATGATATTTGTTCCCTTTTACCCGTGGCTATAGGTAAGTTGAATGAACCATGTTAAATTTGGTCTTGTGTCTTTTCATTCCGTTAGTTATTTGTGTTATCGTCGTTAAGGGTTATCGCTCGGTTTCGTTTTTCCTAACAAACTAGTATCATAGCCAAGGTTAGCCAAGGTTTTCTGAGAGTTTCTGAGTTTTGAAAATTAGTCATCATGACAGTAACTAAGTATTATTTATTGTGTTCGACCGTAGAGTCAACTTTGGAATGTAGTAGCTTAATGTGGAGGTTCCAATGCTATTTTTCTTGGGAAGAAAAAGAATTCAGAGCGACAATTATCAAGCGACATGTTTCTGTTCAGAGATCATCACCAGAGAATCTCGTTGGCATTGATGATTTTGAAGTTGCTTTTGACATTGATAATCTTGAAGTTGCATTTGTCATTGATGATTTTGAAGATTCATTTGGCACTGATGATTTTGAAATTTCGTTTGGCATTGACAATTCAGAAGCTTCGTAGGAAATTGAAGGTTCGAGATGTTGTGGAAAAAGTGGAGCGATACTACAAATTATGGATTTTGGGCATTGTCCCTCCCCTCAAAAAAAAAAAAGGACATTGTCCCAAGACGAAGATTTGTTATGTTAGTGGGGCAATACCCGCACCGGGTAGAGAATAAGTTAGACGACTTTGGCTTTAGTATTCAACAGATTTTAGCCTTTTGTTTTAAGATGAACTATTAAGATGTATCACTTCAGATAAACTCTATTATCCTAGCCCAATGTTTGGTCTATTGTTATTTGGGCTTCAGAAGAGTTTTATTTGTATTCTCCAATATAGTTATATTGTTCCTTTTGCCCGTGGATGTATGCTAGTTGAACGAACCACGTTAAATTTTGTGTTTTGTCTTTTTTCCCCCCGTTAGTTATTTTGTGTTATCGTCGTTAAGGGCTATCGTTCTGTTTCGTTTTTTCTAACAAAATTCAGCAATCCTTCAAGTTTTTCAAAGTCGTGCATTAAACTTCACATTCTAAGCATGATTTTCTTTAGAAAACTTAGGGCTTTTTCATGTTCTGAGTGAGATGGTAATGAAATCTTGCAGGAGAGGAGTATTTCTTAGTTGAAGAAGAAGTTCCAATATGAAATATCACCAATTTATTGTCAGGTATGGACTCATACATCAAATATTTTTACATTGATATGTAGGTTAGATAGTAATGCTTGTAAATCTTAAATTTTTTGCATGTTTGGACCGATTCATAATGGTTAGAAATCATGTTTATAGGGTTGGAAATGAATGTGAGATAAATGGTAACAAGTATGAGCAAAATGGTTTTGTATGGATTCTTATTATGACCAGGTCCGGCCCTTGTATGTTTTGGGTTTAAGGTCAAGTCCTCGAATTGGGTCTTTTAGTTGAAGTTATTGTTTTTAAAAACATACTTATCGCGTTTTTAACATCCGTAAATACAAAATTCAATTTATTGATAGCCTCAAAACATGTCTACAAAGTAGTCTTTGTAATTTCTATAGTTTTCCAAACAAAAAATTAATAAAACTTGTTTGTATGTCTAATTTTTTTTGGGCAGAGTAATTTTTTTTTTATTGGGACCTTTATCGATTGGAGTAAAAAAAAAAGAATTAAAATATTATATTAGGTTGGATCGGATTGAATCTACATGAAACCTTTTATTTTTTTAACGAAACATGTACCGTTGGGCCCTCCCGGCACCGTTGGGCTTAAGACGGCCGTCTCTCCGGCCTCATAGGAAGCCGGCCCTGATTATGACGGTGTTGATAACTTGATATGTTTATGTGGTAAAGCTGTGATATGTTGGAATTTATGTTTAGATTTGTCTTAGAGAGTACCATGGATATATGCATGGAGACTTTTTGAAGTTAATGAATGAAAATGAAGTGTGCATGTGCTACCTCCTTCCTAAAATGTAAATCCATTTGAGGTTTTTCACACAGGTTAAGAAAGTTGATTAAATTGGTTATGTATCATTATTTTGATGGAAAAGTCTAAAATGACATTTGACTATTATTAATGCAAGTTAGTAAAAAGTGGGTGGATAGATAATAAATGAGGAGTAAAATGAGAAAAATGTAATTAATGCTTCATTGGTTATTTAAATGGACTTATATTTAGAACGAAACAAAAAAAACGAAACAGACTAACATTTTGGGATGGAGATAGTATGTAACGACCCGGTAGTCTTAAAAAAGTGAAAATACCGTGTTTGTGAATTGACATTATGCACTTGTTAAAATGTTGATAAGCTTATATCTTGTCATTATATGAATTAGAAAGTATGCTTTACGATCGACTATATGAATTTTTATATGTTTAAGAAGCAAGAAATTATGTAAAAAAGAAAATAATGCAATGTGTCATTTTATGTTATTTTAAAACTGGGCATGATAATTAAGAAAGAAAAGAATATGATTATGAGCATGGAAACTAACTAAATGAGCAGCATGGTTCATTGTTAAGTATTTTGATACAAAGAAAGACAACGAATTATCGAAGGTCCTTGGCATCATTCTCTGTTCACGGGAAATAGTAGTGAATATTATGCCGGGCTGGTCAGGAGTCAATGTCAACGGGCTATATTAATGGACGTTTCGGTTTATCGGATAAAAGAGCAGGCTCTCCATTTTGGGCTTTACTATACATGACATATTACTCATGAACTTAAAGCAATAGCACGAGCAACATGATGATAATTTTAAATTAAAGACAAAACTTAAAGAAGAGCATGAACAAGAAGATGACAAGGAATGAGAAAAGATGAACTTGATTTATATGCTTACTTTCTTGATGTATTAAAATGATGATAACTTGTTTAATCATGTTATTATCTGTTGATTTTATAGGGTTGGTGTGGTTACTTGTTAAGTGTAATTATGCATTTGAGAAAGAAAATATAGAACTTTAATCTTGTCTCAATAGTAGTTATTAGTTCTCTTTAATACAAGATTTTCTTATCGAACTTAATAGTTAACCCCTTATTTTTCATCTAAATGAGTTTGAGGCTATGTTGATTCAGATGATATTAATTGACCTGACAATTCTGACTAATGGAATTTGGCGATGATATCATTATGATGGTGGTCCTTTACGACAACTTGAAGATAATTCTAGCGATTGTCTTGTAGTTTATGTGCGAATGTGAGATGGATTACCGTAGATGATTTGAAAATATCTTAGATTTTTCATGGTTCGAGTTGTATTAGTGGATCTGTGAAATATATGTACCGTATGAAATGAAAATATCATAATGAGATGTGTAGTAAGCCGAATATTTTTATACGCCAGCTTCTGCATTTT
The DNA here is from genome assembly GCA_024500145.1 of Gentiana dahurica var. dahurica. Classification (NCBI taxonomy): domain Eukaryota; kingdom Viridiplantae; phylum Streptophyta; class Magnoliopsida; order Gentianales; family Gentianaceae; genus Gentiana; species Gentiana dahurica. The sequence continues at coordinate 756,029 of CM044899.1, read as the reverse complement.
TTGTAATATTGGGATGATTTGTAATATTAATAATTATTATAAATACTCAAATACTACATCCGTCCCATAAAAAAACGTCCTCTTTTATGGTGTATATAGATTAAAAAACAATTAATGTATTATATTTTAAGTAGTGATAGACATATATACCTCTATCAAATAATAAATGTTTTTTTAGAATATGAAATGAATATATAAATATTAAATGTTATTAAAAATACATGTTTGAAAAAAAATATATTAAATGATGTAGTGGTTTCTAAATAAACAATTTTTATAAAATAATTTATTTTAAAAAGTGAGCGAATTTTTATGGGACGAAAGTATAATGTTATAATTCAAGAAGTATCCACTTGTGGATTCTCATTTCTATATAAATGCATTAATATTTTCTAGTTGAGGGCAAAAGTCTGAAAGGCTAAAACTAGAAAGTGCATAACTTGGAAAATTGATTGGTTAAAAAGAGAATAAAAAAGCTCACGCGCCGCTGCATGTCTAAAGAATAGCGGACAGCAAATGGACAATAGGGTGAACGGTTAAATTTGTTTGGACTTTTCCAACGGGACATGAGCCGTAGATTAGGCCGTCGATTATCTAATCATTGTTTTTCCCCATATTCTCTTTTACTTTATTATTTATTCCGCTTTACAATAATGAAGTACTTGTTAAATTATTTTGTTACATTTTATTTGAGATAGTACAATTTTCTTTTTGAAGTTTATTGATGATAATCATTGTACAAACGCAACGTACATTCAAAGGAGGATTAGAACTGATGAAGGATTCCTCGAAAAGTTAAGGATTAGTAATCCTTTTTAGAAATCGACTGGATTCGGTTTTATACATACGCGAGGAAGGTAATCAAAAAAGAAAGAAGATGTGTTCTTCTTTCTTTTATCACTTAGGAGCCGTGTGAGATGAAAGTCTCATGCACGGTTTTGAATGAGAGAAAGAAGTGAGGAATCCTCTTTTCGACTCTGACTCTCCCACTCCAGTCGTAGGGATCCATATGTAAATAGAGTATCTATTTAAATGCGCTCGAATGACCCCTTCTCATACTGAGAATGTATAGAACCCTATTCCGGCCTCATTCAACAGCAGAAGCAACATTTAAATGAGAAGAATGCCTAGCTAAAAAATTCGCAGGGGAATTTCCCGTACGTTTAACAAAACTAAAGACAACAGATTCAAAGAGAGATGAAATATCTCGACAATCATCAATAATTTGTCCAACATCTGAGAAGTCTTCACGTTCAACCTGCAACTTTTGCACCACAAGAGAAGGGAATCCGACTCCAAAATGATGTTATGGTAACCATAATATAAAGCATAAGACAAGCCATGGAACACACCTAAAGCCTCTGGATTGATAACTGAGCTTCTTGAACCCACATGAAAGGAATAGAAATTGAGAACATCTCCATTCGCATTTCTGAAAATGACACCTAAAGATAGAGAATTACCTTTTAAATTGACAACTACATTACATTTGATAACATCACTGGAAGGAGGAAACCATTTAACATTCCATTCGGTATTGCATGTTCGAATTGTCGGTTGCAATCTACCAATGGTTTGGTACTCCAATGTAGAAATTTCAGCTTGTCTAATGATTGTAGAAATATATAGCGGCTGATTTTCAAAAATCCACGCACATCGAGCCTTCCAAATTCCCCAAAAAACATATAAAAACCTGTAGCAGTCGAAGTCATCTTTTATGTTAAGAATAACTTCCATAACATCAGCAAATGAATGTAACTTGAGGGAGGACAACAATTTGCTTAACGGCTCGATCGACCACACTTCTTGGACTTCAAAACAATCAAGAAAACAATGCCCAATCGATTCTATTACGTAACCACAAACTCCACAACGTCCATCTGAGCAACCACGTTTTTTCAAATAATCTCCCATAGGAAGGCAGTTATAAGAAGCTCTCCAAAGGAAGTGCCACACTCGAGGCTGAGTGTTTTGGCTCAACAACTTTTTTTAGGGGAGTTTTGGTCCCACAACCGGTCCCAAAATCTTGGGGCTATGATAGAAGAAGATTATGTCGCTGCTCTGTTGTTGCTTCGATCATGTTGCTCAACTGCTAAAGAGTAACCTGATTTCACGGTGTATTGACCGTTAGTTGTAAAGTGCCATATAAGCCTGTCCAATTGATGTCAAGGTGCCAAGATAATGTTCAAAATATAATTTGCTATATGTGGAAGGAAAGAAGTAGTAATAAGACCAGTGTTCCATTGCCTAACCCCAGGTAGCATAAGGTCTTTAACTGTTGCACTGTCCGAAATAATCGCTAAGCAATTTTTAGCCTTAAAATGATAAGATTGAAGGATCCAAGGGTCGTTAAAGACCTTGATATTATCTCCCGCTCCTACACGCCATCTAAGACATTGTTTAAGAAGCTCTCTTCCTTCCAAAATACTATGCCAAACAAAAGAGCCATTGCTTCCCATTCCTTCAGCCAAGAAAAATGATCTTCGAAAATATTTTGCCTTGAGAATTCGAGACACCAAAGAATTTGGCTGATTTAAAATTCTCCACGCATGTTTGCCTAGCATAGCCGTATTAAAACATTTTAGATCTCGGAACCCTAAACCACCCAAAGCTTTTGGTTTACATAATTCGGTCCATGTCTTCCAATGCACCTTTTTCGAACCATCATGGCCTCCCCAAAAAAATTCCTAATGAGAGCTTCAATTTTCTTAATAGTTTCCTTTGGCAATGAGAAACAACTCATAGCTATATGGGAATGGCTTGGATTACAGCCTTGATCAAAATTTTCTTTGCCAGCAGAGGATAAATGTCTATCCTTCCAGCCTCCAAGCGTTTTCCAAACTTTGTCAATCAAAAAATAGAAGATTCCTTCTTCGATCCTCCAATTAGATAGGGCAACCCAAGATATTTGCCTCTTCCATTATTTTGACCAATTTCCAATTCAAGACAAATACTTTCAGCAATATCATGATCCACATATTTGGCAAAAAATATCTAGGACTTATCATAGTTTACAACTTGCCCGGAGAGCTTCTCATATTCTATGAGAAGGGATTTAATATTTGTACTAGAGTCCGGGTTCGCCTCGATGAATAAGATACTATCATCTGCAAAAAGTGGATGATTAAGAGAAACACTTCCTCGACCAAAAGAGACCCCACATAAGGAACCAGAAGCATGTGCTTTGCGGAGCATGGCTGATAATCCTTCCGCACACAAAATAAAGATGAACATAGATATAGGATGTCCCTGCGGTATCTCTCTTGAAGCTCGAAAAGTAGGGGGCGGAGATCCATTAAGAACTTGGAAAGATGCGGTAGAGAGACAATTCATAATAAGATTCACCAATTGTTCATGGAACTTCATTTGTAGCATAATCTTTCGAATAAAAGTCCATTCCACTCGATCGAACGCCTTGACCATATCTAACTTTAAGGCCATATGATTACTAAACCAAGGCCACATGTTTTCATAGAATGAAACGCCTCGGAAGCTGAGATGGTGTTGTCAATGATAAGTCGTCCTTCAATAAAAGCAGATTGGGATTCCGAAACAACATCATTAATAACACACTTACGACGATTTGCAATAGTTTTCGAAAGGATTTTATAAATCGAATTTGTTAAACTAATCGGACGAAAATCCTTCATTGTACATGGCTCTTTAATTTTCGGAATCAAAGAAATATAATTATGGTTAATGTCGCCAGTACAATTTTCAATGCAACATTATTGTGTTTTTACTTGATTTACTATTATTTATAACAGTAGGAGATACAAAAAAGAAGGTCACATTAATTGTATCAAATGACATTTTAGTCATTTCTTTGTAAAAGTTTATATATTAGCTCATATTCTTAATATGCGTGATTGTCGCAACTGCGTCAAATAAACTGGAATGGGAGGAGTAATTTATTTGCTGGAGAAACTTTGAGCAAATGCACAAAAAATCTCTCATCTCTATCACTTTTAAAAAAAAAAAGTACTCTATTTATTAGTAAATATTGACAAGGGTCTAGCATATATGCACCGTTCATTAACTGGTGGCTGACCAAAAGAATACTAAATGAAAGAATCAGAGCAAATTCAAATTTTCAGTGGAGATATTTATACTACAAGTTCTTCAACGATTTTCAAATCAAATTAGAGATTCGGAATCAACAGAAGAAGGGCTACAAGTTGATACAGAAAAGTCGCGTTATTGAGAAAGGTAATAAAAGCCCTAGTTTTGGATTCATCATGTTTTGATCAAGTTCAAAGGTTTCATTTGGTTGAATTCGTAGTTCTATTTGTTTAAGAAGCTTTTGATCACAATTGTTTCTTATTCAATTGGTTGATCAATTAGGTTTGTGCTGCAAGATTTCGTGGAGTCGTGCCTTGGGTTTTTCTTGCTTTTCAGGTTATAGGCTATTCCTAATGAGTAATTATGGTTTTATAATGATTAGGTTGAGTTTGGTGTTGTTTGGCGGTTAGAAAATCATGAACATTGTTGTTAATAAAGTATGTTGTGCTATGGTATGCTAAGACATGGTTTTGTTGTTGTTTTGTAGCTTTTTAATTGTTGATAAACATGCTGGGAATGGGTTAGGATTGGTAAAAGTGCAGAAAACTTTTGTTTAGGGCTATTTTATGGTCAATGCACACGCATTGGGTGCGAAGTGTGCGCATTGGGGGTCCAGAAAGTGGGAAAATGATACAGAGCTGTTTGTGCGCGCACATATGGGGGGTAAAGCGCGCGCATTAGTTGACCAGAAGGCATCCTGAATGGTCCAGGAAGCTTTATGCGCGCGCATTGAGCCCAATTTTGTGAAATAATGTGTTTTATGCCACGAGTCCAGTTTTAAATGTTGTTTCTTGATCTAATAACATTATATGAACACGAACAAGCAATGATTAAGCTTCTGATGAGTTTAGTTCCGGCACCAAATGAATTCTTCATAGGATTTGAAGCTCGGCACCGTCGGAAGAGTATGATCAACTTGTGCTTTGATGAGTTAGTATTCATCAATGTATGTGTATGTGTTAGGAAGTTGTGTCTAGTTTGTCTTAAGAGGGGGAGGGGGTGGAGTGAGAGAGCCTTCTTTGTAAATACATAGGTGGCTAGTTAACAACTAGTTAAAATACTAAACATCGTGTCATTTTTGGTAAGGCACCAGTCTATATTGCGACGTGTGCGCGGTCTGAAAGTGAATAACTCCGTAAGACTTCCAGAATAGACTTTAGGTGCGGAGGGAATTCGCCGAACATGTACACTATCGGGGTCAGCCCGTGGCTATCGGTGTGATCCACTGATAGGTTGCACATTACTATCTCATGGTGGATATACACCATGCGTAGTGCCATTGGATGCTGATGTAACAAAGATAAGCTAAATTAGAAACCAATAGTCACGACATGTTGATAAGCATAAAGTGAACTCTAGAGTTGTGTCGATCACATAAAAACAACCTAATTAATGATAATGGAAACCTTTTCGTTGTGAAAATTAATTATTTTTTAGCTTCTTCCTCTTTACTAAGTAATTATGTACTTACATCATTTGCATGATTGTTTTGTATTCATTGTGTGGTGAGAAGATGAACATGTTGACCACGAGATTGTTGAGGACTACGAGGATGACTTTTGACGATGCTTGTTGATGTTTCAATTTCTCTTTTATTGATTTTGATGTACTAAATGTGTTAGGAAATCTACGTGGAAACGCAGCGGAAAATTTTATTTCCTTTTACCAAGATCGACTTCGTTTAAGTAACGTACATGAATTAGTAAACGAGAAATTTACCTTCGACGATCTAAAAGATCGAAGCTTTATCGTCTACAAAGGAGTAGTGGTGCACGGAGCCGCCTAAGTGTTCGGCATCTACCTCTAATCCACACGAAAACCCCGCCGGAATCCCACCTTGGATTGCTACTAGAAAAACTTGTTTGCTAGACCGACATTTTCTCTCTTTCAAAAGTCTTTCCAAGAAACTCTCTTTATTTTCACAAGAATTATTACATTCTTGGAATTGTGATACAAAAGAGCTTGGCACACCACTATATTTATAGAGGTGGCCTGCGCCCCACTGTGTCTCATTCCAAATGGGAAAAGCTTCTTGCGTTGAGTAGGGAGAAAGAAAACCTTTAACTAGTAAAATAAATAAAACAGGTATTCTAGATTTATCCCATTTAATTCAATATCATATTAAATAAATCCAAGATATTGTCAATATCTAATATTGACTATCTTTATCATATTCTCATAAATCAATTAATAAACGTGTATATATGATATATACATATATACATTGCACATATATATACATTATATATATATATATATATACACACACATACATGATAATATAATAATATGATTAATTAATTTGCAAAATTCATGTGTATATAATTTCGACCCATATACATACATATAATTTTGACACAATAATCGGAAGAGTCAAATGCAATGACTACTGCCTTTCATTTGAAATGGTTACCGTGTAAATAGAATCTCGAGTGTCAATACATTAATGACTGTATCTTACGGTTCCTCTGTGAAACAGTTATCACTGTTAATTACATTATCTATACGGTCGTATCTCGAGTGTCAATACATTAACGACTGTATCTTATAATCTGGATATCATGTTTAGTCGAAGTAACTCATTTACTCCCACTTTGCAAAGATTCACGTGAGTAAGATAATCCTTATAAGAAGGTCATTTCTGGTATTTACTCCTATTCATAGGATACACGATTTCCGGATGAACAACATGAATCCTACGCTTGCTTCAGTATCACACTCAATCACTACCGCATTATCGCCTCATGCCTAGGGGAACCTCGATAGTGTCAAAGTATGACAATCCACATTGTGATGTCATGAAGACTCCGGTCTCAAGATAATTACACAACCGTCACACAGTGCGACACTTAATAAAGTAAGTGGGTCAGTCTAACGTACGCATTCTCTAATACACGTACACGTAGAGTCCAAGTGTCTCTACACTTTGATAGACGAGATCTATCCCTATCTTCATAAGATAGAAGACATTCAATACGTGCTAGTCTAATCATACTATTAATGTCCCATTTAATATTACATACGAATAGAGACATTTAAGTATCAAACCTCTTACAGTGAGTCGAGATCTCATCAACCATAATCACTATTATGATTTCTCTTTCACAGTTTGACACCAAGGACGTTATCATATATAAAATATCATAATTGGTTCGTTAAACGAACAAACATACAATAACAGAAACCCATTTATTATAAGAATAAACATAAAGAAATAGTAGAAATGATCCGGTCCGGTCGGATCCGGTCCAACCCGATTGGGTTTAGGACACTATTTCAACAAAATGTTGTTGTTTCCTTTTGGACAAATATTGTATTTTTATTTCTAGACTTTTGTAAGACAAGTTTTTACTTTATAAGAATTCGTACTTGTAAGACTTTTGAGTTTCGTTGTTGTAAGTTAAGCATTTACCTTTAGTTTGTTGGACTTTTTATTCTTAGTAGCATTTATGGTGTTTGCCGAGTCTTTTGAGCTTCCGTTTTGCTAAACTCGATACAACGTAGTAGAGACTTATGTATAATATTGGATTTATTTAATATTATACGTGGCGAACGTTTCTTTTCCGGGAACTGTGATATCCCACATTGGAAGTGGGGGAAGCGCATCACCACCATATAAGTGTGAGACATAAAAGGTCTTGTCAACTTGGGTTAGCCCTTTTAGACCAAACGAGGACGACGATCTAAGCAGTTGACCGGACATTTATGACTCATTTAGCGCAACCAGGCCCGAGGGTCTGCCACAAGCCACCTCTAGAGTCCTCTGGTAGAGATGAACTGGGACAAGTCTTGGCCGTCCTGGCGAGGACGCCAGTCACTTATAAGGGGGGAGAATGTGATATCCCACATTGGAAGTGGGGAAACACATCACCACCATATAAGTGTGAGACATAAAATGTATTGTTAACTCAGGTTAGCCCTTTTAGACCAAGCGATGACAACGGTCTAAGCAGTTGACCGGATATTTATGACTAATTTAGCGCAACTAGGCTCGGGGGTCTTGGGGCGTTACACTCACGAGCTAAATAAAAGATGATGTTCAAAAAAATATATATTAAACTTACCCTAATTTAGTTATCCAACTACTTTTATTTACTTCATAATACTCTATTAATTAATAATAGTCCAAGAATGCCTTATGGGCACAAATTTAGGGAAGTTATTAGTTAGTGAGGGAATTTATAATGAAGTGACCCGTGGATTAATCAGAACCACACTGTTTAGCGATCAATTCACAGATTACTTCAGTATACGTGGAGAGACCACACAATAACTTCCCACAAATTTATAGTAACTTTTACCTTTTTTTTGGAAGAAAATCACAATACACAGACAGAAGGAAACACTGATGTTTTTATTGAATGAATCAAAATGAATACAATCCTTCTCTTTATATGGGAGAGAAGTGAAATAAATACTAGATTTAAATATAAAGATAAAACCTAAATATTATCCTAAGTTAGTTTAAACATAAATCCTATCACTTGAATTATTTCAACAACTCTCTATCTTTTCAAATGGCATCGTTTATGTCAGCAAGGTGACTTAAACTCTACATCTGGTGGAACCAATCTGAAGACTCAGTTGGATGATGGACAACTGAGAAGTGTATTCAATTTTGTGCTTCAGTAGGGTGGAGTCTACTAAGCTTCAGCAGGGTAGCTTCAGCAGGGTAACTATCAGCAGGGTGATAGGCTGCTGAGTACTGGAATACAGCAGGGTCCCACATCTGTTAATTCTGTTATGTGACAGCTATACAGTGTCATTAAAAGGAGGACACGTGTAAGGGTATTTATGGCAGATCAGACAAAGATTCCTGGCGGCTAGGGTTTAGGGATTTGTGCCTATAAATACAGTTGTTGTCTCATTATCCGAGTGTGTTGAAATCTGTAAAATTCAGTGCATAATAAAATATCTCTTTTCTGCCCGTGGTTTTTTACCTCTCCCACTGAGAGGTTTTCCACGTTAAAATCTGTGTTCTTCTTGTTTCAGTTATCTCCTTTGATTGTTTATGTTTGATTGCTTCTGTTTCTGTTTCTTGCATCCGAAGTTATCTCCATCCGTTTTATAACAAGTGGTATCAGAGCAAGGTTCTGGGAAAACAATCAGTACGATCAACTTCGTCTTCACCAAGGCCTTCAGCAAGGTGCTAGGATCTGTGACAAAGTTGTGATCTTTAGCAAGGAAAGATGTCAGCAGTAAACGTAAAAATCGATAAATTTACAGGAAGGAACAGTTTTGGTCTGTGGCAAATCAAGATGCGTGCACTGTTGAAACAGCAGGGTTTGTGGAATCCTTTATCTGACAAACCAAATACAAGTGCAACAGATTATGCCAGTCTGGAAGAGAAAGCACATTCAACCATCATGTTGTGCTTATCTGATGATGTTATCACTGAGGTTGCTGAGGAAGACACCGCAGCAAAGTTGTGGAAGAAGCTTGAAAGCCTGTATATGACCAAGTCAGCGACCAACAAGTTGTTGTTGAAACAGAGGTTGTTCGGTTTGAAGATGCATGAAGGAAGTCCACCGAGGAACATCTGGACCAGGTGAACACAATATTGCTTGATTTAAGGAATATTGATGTTAAAATTGAAGATGAAGATGCAGCCCTAATCCTGTTGGTGTCATTACCGGCATCATATGAAAACTTTGTGCAGTCTTTCATAGTTGGAAAGGATACAGTAGCTTTGGAGGATGTAAGGTCCGCCTTACATGCCATGGAGCTTAGACACAAGGCTGCTGGAACAGACAGTCAGGCTTGGGCTAGTAGCTAGCAGCAATAGTGGAAAAGGATATGGACGGAAGAAGAAAAAGAAGTCAGGGTCCAAAGGTCCTAAGTCTACTGATGTCTGTAATTATCAGAAGGAGTAGGGACATTGGAAGTCCAATTGTCCAAGGAAGAAGAAACAGCAGGAAGGCAATTCTGGCACAGCAGCCTTTGGCTACTGAGCAATCTGATGAGGATCTGGTTCTAGTTGCAGGGGATTCTACACACCACAATGATGTGTGGATACTTGATTCTGGAGCATCCTACCATATTTATCCAAACAGAGAGTGGTTTTCTACTTATGAGCAGATAGATGGTGGTCAAATCTATATGGCCAACAACAAGGTCTGCAAAGTTGTGGGAATTGGCTCAAGAAAGTTAAGGACAGAGGATGGTAAATTTTGTACACTGAAGGATGTAAGACATGTTCCACAGATGACCAAGAATTTGGTATCTCTCAGTCTACTGGACAGCAAGGGGTTCAATTTCAAGGGTGAAGGTGGACAGTTGAATGTCTTTAAAGATTCAGTTGTAGTCCTCAAAGGCATCAAGAGGGGAACCTTGTATATATTACAAGGATCTACTGTATCTGGCACTGCTGCTGTTGCATCCTCAGCAGTTCACCAGTCTCAGCAGACTCAGCTGTGGCACATGAGACTAGGTCACATGGGTGAAAGGGGTATGCAGATTCTTTCTTCAACAGGTTTTCTTGGGGGATATAAGGTCAAGAATCTGGACTTTTGTGAACATTGTGTGTTTGGGAAGTTGCATAGAAGTAAATTCTCAGCAGGGTTGCACAATACAAAGGCAACACTTGATTATATCCATTCAGACTGCTGGGGTCCATCAAGAGTTGAGTCATTGGGTGGTCACAGATACTTTGTGTCATTCATAGATGACTATTCAAGGATGACTTGGGTGGTGATGATGAAGAACAAAAGTGATGCATTCAATAACTTCAAGCAGTGGAAGGCCCTAGTGGAGAATCAGTTAGGCAAGAAAATCAAGAAACTTCGTACAGATAATGGTCTGGAATTCTGCTGGACGGATTTTGATTCATTTTGTGCAGCTGAGGGTATTGCCAGACATCATACTGTAAGGAATACACCTCAGCAGAATGGTGTAGCTGAAAGGATGAATCAAACTCTACTGGAGAGGGCAAGATGTATGCTTTCTCAAGCTGGTTTATCAAGGAGATTTTGGGCAGAGGCTGTTAAGACAGCTTGCTACTTAATCAACAGGAGCCCTCACACAGGAATCAATCTCAAGACACCATTTGAGATGTGGTCAGGCAAGCCTGCTGACTACTCAGTTCTAAGGGTTTTTGGAAGTACAGCTTACTATCATGTTAGTGAAGGGAAGTTGGAGCCAAGAGCCAAGAAGGGAGTGTTTGTGGGGTATGGTGATGGAGTGAAAGGATATAGAGTTTGGTCATCAGCAGAGTCCAGAGTAATCCTCAGTAGGGACGTTGTTTTTGATGAAAATTCTATGTTAAACTCATCAGTGGGGAGGTCTACTGAGTCTGAAACCAGTGCTGAATCTGATAGTGTTGAGAAACAGGTGGAGCTTCAGGTGGAGTCTACTGATATGCAACAATCAGTGGATCCAAATCAACACTATACTGATCTGGATAATGAACCAGAATCTGATCCAAGCCAGCCTACTGAGACCTCAGCAGGGCGTCATACAAACATTGATCAGCAGAGTCTAGCTGCCAGCAAGCCTAGAAGATCTAATGTTGGGATACCTCCAAGGAGATATGGATATGATGATTTGGCTGGATATGCACTCCAAGTTGCTGAAGAAGTAGAGGTTGCTGAACCTACTACTTACAGGGAAGCAGTGACATGTATAGAAGCATCTCAGTGGCATGCAGCCATGGGAGATGAAATGGAGTCATTGTTGAAGAATCGGACTTGGGAATTGGTCAAACAGCCTACTGACAAGGGAGTTGTGACTTGCAAATGGATTTTCAAGAAAAAGGAAGGAATAACAAAGGCAGAAGGGGTCAGGTATAAGGCACGTTTGGTTGCAAGAGGATTCAGTCAAAAGGAAGGGGTTGACTTTGATGAAATATTTTCACCAGTGGTCAGACACACTTCAATCAGGGTGTTACTAGCAATGGTGGCACAACAGGATCTGGAACTTGAGCAATTGGATGTGAAAACTGCTTTTCTACATGGTGAGGTGGATAAGGAGATATACATGACACAGCCTGAGGGTTTTCAAGTTCTGGAAAGGAAAACTATGTTTGCAAGTTGAAGAAATCATTGTATGGTTTGAAGCAAGCTCCAAGGCGGTGGTATAAAAGGTTTGACAGTTTCATGCTTCAGCAGGGTTATAACAGAAGTCCATATGATTGTTGTGTTTACTACAGTCTGCTGAAAGATGGATCATATATCTATCTTGTCCTGTATGTGGATGACATGCTGATAGCTGCAGCAAGAAAGTCCGATGTTCAAAATCAAGAACCTTCTTAGTGCTGAATTTGAAATGAAGGATTTGGGTGCAGCCAAGAAAATCTTGGGGATGGAGATCCGGAGAGATAGAAGTCAGAAGAAATTGTTCTTGTCTCAGCAGGGTTATGTGCGTAATATATTGGCCAAGTTTGGCATGTCTGCTGCAAAACCAATAGATACTCCTATGGCATCAAATGTTCATTTGTCTGCTTATGCTTCACAATCACCAAGAGAAGGAGTATATGTCAAAAGTTCCCTATGCTAGTGCAATTGGCAGTCTGATGTATGCCATGGTTTGCACTAGGCCCGATCTAGCTCAGGCAATCAGTGTTGTCAGCAGGTTTATGGCTCAACCTGGAAAGGAACACTGGAAAGTGTTAAAAGGATATTCAGGTACCGAGAGGTACAGCTGATGTTGGTCTCATTTATGGAGGTGATATCGGTCCGGTCACAGGTTACTGTGATGCTGATTATGCAGTGATGTTGATGAGAAAATCAATGACCGGTTATGTGTTTACATTGGGAAATGCAGTGGTCACCGAAAGCTACTCTTCAGGCTACAGTAGCCTTATCAACTACTCAAGCGGAATATATGGCTCTTACTGAAGCAGCTAAGGAGGGTATCCGGTTGAAGGGGCTAGTCGGTGATTTGGGGTTGCATCAGGATCAGGCTGAGATTTATTGTGACAGTCTAAGTGCAATATGTTTAGCCAAGGATCAGGTTCATCATGAGAGAACCAAGCATATTGATGTCAGGTATCATTTCTTGAGGAATGAGAAGAGGGTTGTGGTGAAGAAGATTGGCACAAAGGAGAATCCTGCTGATATGTTCACTAAACCAGTTCAGCAGAGTAAGTTCCAGCTTTGCCTGGACTTACTGAATATTCAAAGCTTATAATATGTTTCTGGAAACTCTACTGAGGGCAGATCAGTGGAGTGGATGCTGTGGAGATAGTCTGGTACAAGTACATCTGGCATTGACGAATGCATCTGGTACAAGTACATCTGGTTATGCAATCTGTTTGACTCTAGTGAGAGTTGAAGTCAAGGTGGAGATTTGTCAGCAAGGTGACTTAAACTCTACATCTGGTGGAACCAATCTGAAGACTCAGCTGGGTGATGGACAGCTGAGAAGTGTATTCAATTTTGTGCTTCAGTAGGGTGGAGTCTACTGAGCTTCAGCAGGGTAGCTTCAGCAGGGTAACTATCAGCAGGGTGATAGGCTGCTGAGTACTGGAATACAGCAGGGTCCCACATCTGTTAATTCTGTTATGTGACAGCTATACAGTGTCATTAAAAGGAGGACACGTGTAAGGGTATTTATGGCAGATCAGACAAAGATTCCTGGCGGCTAGGGTTTAGGGATTTGTGCCTATAAATACAGTTGTTGTCTCATTATCCGAGTGTGTTGAAATCTGTAAAATTCAGTGCATAATAAAATATCTCTTTTCTGCCCGTGGTTTTTTACCTCTCCCACTGAGAGGTTTTCCACGTTAAATCTGTGTTCTTCTTGTTTCTGTTATCTCCTTTGATTGTTTATGTTTGATTGCTTCTGTTTCTGTTTCTTGCATCTGAAGTTATCTCCATCCGTTTTATAACAGTTTATCTATTTGAATTACTCAATGATTTCTATTACCATCCCTCAAACGTTGCCGGGTTGGAGGCAACGTTTGCTTGTCAACGACGAAAACAACATGGCCTTTTTTTTCTAACACCCACGGCTTGTAGCTCCTGGCTCTTTTGGCCCTGGCTCTTGGCTTTTAGTCCGTGGCTCTTTCTTTTAGTTGCCAAAAAAAAAATTCCTTGCAATTTTCTATGATGACTACAATCATACTTTACCATTTGCACTGCAACCATACTTTTTGCATTGTCTGAGGGATCTGTCGTCATTGTTGAATCTGAATAAATCGCTAGAATAGATGCCAGAAGAAATTCATAAGGATTGTTTAATAAGAACACGAAATCACTTTTAATATGATATTGATGTTTGAGGGGAAAAAAAAGGAAATGCAACAATGATGCCTCCGTATTTAAAAAGCAAATATGCGAATGTATAAGAAAGAAGAAACAATTATGCATGCAGAAAAATATCGGTTGCTCAAAGCAGATTCATGGGTTCGGCTAATTATTATTATTAATTTTTTTTGATGTTTAAAAGCGGAAAAAAGGATCGGGCGAGGGTTCACTAATGTTAAGCGTTCGAACCCCCGCCCCTATCTCTGTTACTATGAAGAAAATCAGAATAGCACAACGAAAAACTCTGAATAACTGTTTTATTAATGATGGAAACAGTACACAGTGCTCTCATTTATATAAGAGATAAATGGGATAATAAATCAATTCAAAATAAATAAAACTAATGATAAACTATCTTATCACTTGGAGTGGTTTATTTCAAACACAGATAGGAATATGCAGTTTAAGATGGACACAAACACAGATAGCAATGCAAACGTAAAGAATGGCGGAATTGATAAAACACAGAAACAAGAAGAACACAGTGATTTAACGTGGTTTCCGGCGTTGTGCCGACTACTCTACGGACAGAAAATGAGATATTTTATTATGCACAGAATTACAAGGTTTCCACAAGTGTGTGAACAACACTCTCAAACGACACACATTGCATTGATTACAACATTGGTATTTATAGACACAAGTCCCAAACCCTAACCGCCATAGTTCTTTGCCGGAACTACCAAAAATACCCCGGATGTGGATCTCAGCTCCTGCTGTTATCCACCAGACGAAACCCAGTTCAAAAACTGACTTCCCAGACTTGTAATCAGTTGCTCAGATGTAGAACTCAGCTATACTCAGCAAAACGCAGCAGACCAGAAACTGACTGCTGACTTCAGAAGAAACTCAGTTGCACTTCATCAAACTGACTTTCACAGAACTGAATATACTTAACTGAATTGACCATCAAACTTAGTCTCAGTTTTCTCAGATTAGTTCCACCAGATATTTCTCAATTTAGAGATCAAGTCACCAAAACTGACATTTTTTAACCATTACGACTTATATAAAAACCGGGTCTTCATAGAACCATATAATTTTTAAAAAAACTAGGCATATAGCCGCATAGAGGTATATAATGCTACTGTTTTTTTTTTTGGGAACGATTTGTGAATAAGGAATGCCGATCGACTGACGATGGTGATTTCTAGCAAGCTAATACATTGACTATGAATGAAAGAACAGTAAATAGAAAATGACTCATGCTAATGGACGACCTGCTTGTTTTCTTATTTTTTATTTTTCTTTATTTTTAATAATAGGATTCAAAATAAAAATTGGAAGATGACCAATCGATCGAGGATGCAAGTGCAGATTTCCAGTTAATACTTAGCTACTGAGAGAGTACTATTTATTAACAAAAGTGGTACGGTGGTACCATGTCACGATGGACAAAGGACTTCACCTGTTTTTGTTTTATATAAGGGAAATTTGAGAAACTATATCTGAAAAGTAAAAAATTGATAAAATAGGCCTCGATGCATGCGTGTTTCGTGCGTCACTCATGCATCATGCTTGCGTCGCACAGTGGTCATACGTGCCTCGTGTGTCGCTCATGCGTCGGACACAGACATTGTTTTCAAATATTTATTTTTGAAACATACTTTTCCAATATTTAAATTTTTAGACATATTTTTCAAGTTTCCCTTATATAATAGTAGTAACTTATAAAAATTAATTAATTAATCTAAAAATAACTGATTCAGATTAGACGAAGCATTGGTTGGGGGTTACGGGTTACGTAGCTGTTAAAAGTAGTTAGCGGCTCAGTAAAAAGAGAGGGTGGCGCACTGCAGCCGCTTCCATCGTGTTCAATTAATAGGATGTGAAATGACTTTGATTTTGTTTAATCTAAAATCAATTGTCAGACTATATTTTTTATTAGGTAATTATTTTTTAGTCATTCTATTTACACCATAGATACACGTGAATAATTCTGGATTACATAGTTTGAATTTAAGTTGAAATCGTATGATACAGAATCATTCACATGTGTTACCCTCAAATAGACTCATAATAGAAAAACTTCTCATTTTTCTATTATCTATTATATATTATAAGTGTAATTAATTTCATAACTAATGACGTAGACGTAGCGCTATGCTGATATATGCTACAACTACTACAAACTACTGCTACTAGTAGTTTTGCTTTTGAATTTAAAGAGGCTATTAGCAGGCTATGGAATCCAAGGACTGGCTATGGAATCCAAGGACTGTCTGTTTGTGGAATCGTTCTACTGTAGGGACTCTCTAGTAGGGAACTGCCTATGTGGCAGTATCTGGACCACACAGTTTCCTGAAGTGGAATACACAATGCCCCCGTGTGTGAAAATTGTGTGGTCCAGATGCTGCCACGTAGACAGTTTTCTAGTAGGAAGTCCCTATGATAGAATTTTCCCTGTTTGTGGGATTTTTATTTTCTTTAAAAAAAAAAGGTTAAATCCTATCCACGAAAATCCCCACTTTTTATATCCTACGACATAAACGGAGATGTTAAACAGACAACTTAATGGCTTAGACTCCAGTTTTATGGGATAAGTGAAGATATTGATAGGTAACTTTATAAGTATCCCCACTTTTTCTGTCCTACAGAATGAGTGTAGATGTTAATCAAATAATTTAGTTGCTCAGAGTCACACACCTTTGTCTCATGAAATGAGTGAAGACTTTAATCAGATAACTTAGTGGCTTAGAGTCATTAGCTTGTTATCATATCAATGAACTGAAAAAAGTCTCATTTTTACAGAATTCGAAACCTCCACACCACAACTTAAAGTCCAGCTATTCTTTTAAAACACATAGTCATTTACTATTAAGTGTACTATGAACGGGATTTTTATTTTCTTTCACACGTTAAAAGAATGTGGAGCAATAAAGTTATATCAATTGGATTTAAAGGGCCGGGGAACAAAAAGTGTGAAATATTTCGACATTAGTATAACTTTTAGACTTTTCGAGGATTCAACTATGGGTGTGCTTTTGATTTTTATTTTTTTTCACTTTATTGTAGTCTGTGGTCCTAATTTGTGATTGATTTTTAACTATCGGCATGCATGCATTCTACACTTTCTTTTGTTTAGTCCAAAATGGAGAGGTTTTTTCCCCAAATGCTTTTACCTCCGGAGAAAGATATAGATCACACGGTTTTATCTTGTATGTGAAACTGTATAATCTAAATGTCTTTAAAATGAGAAGTAAAGTGTCGTTGTTTGTTACGTTATATATATATATATATATATATATATATATATATATATATATATATATATATATATATACCATGATATGTATAGAACAATTGTATCAACGCTTTTAACATATTATTCATTTTACACTTGAACACTATAACACCTTTCTAGATCCGGTGCTTAATATTGTGAGACTTATTTCAATCAAAAGATAAGTTCATTTTATAAATCTACTAGTACTATATATATATATTTAGGGAAAGTACTGTATATTTTTGAATATTTGATTATGATGAGAATAATTGATTAATGTGTACACCTAAAAGAAAAATTGATTAATGAGGACCATACTCATTGATATACCGATGGTTGATAACTATGTAGTGTATTTATCATTTATTTTTCCTGTGAATTTAAAGGTGTTATATCATGATTAATATATAAAAGTACGTGTGGTACCAAGGTACATACCCTAGTGGTTGCCACTAGGGTCTACCCGGGCTCCCGAGTTGGAAGACCCGGTTTCGATCCCCATCCCGTAGTTATTAGGTCTTTCGTTTCTCGGCAAAAAAATATAAAAGTACGTGTGTATCAACATATATTATTATTAGTTATTTCATGTATGTATGATAAATTGCATCACCGTGAAAAAAGTTCCATCATTGAACATGTGCAAGTATGTTTTTTTGAAAGTATTTTTTGAAGATGATAAAAAATTGTTGATATATATAAATAGTATATGTGACAATTAACTCTAAATTATTTAGTAATCATAAAAACATAATAATATGCAAATAAAACTGAAAAGTTAATACTCATGAAAACTTTTGTCGTGAGTCGAGGATGATGGATTTGATAATCCACTCAATATATCTCATCCACGTAGGTCTGATCATGGTTCGGTTTGAATGGTTTCGGTTCGGATTTTACATATAGTTATTTGGTTTGGTTGACATATTTTACCACCCAAACCAAACCAAAATAATGTCGAACCCAATGGTTTGGTTTGAGTTGGTTTCGGTTTGGATCCGGTTTAGTTTCTGTTTCACAAGTCTAAACTACACATTATTAGACTGTCTCCAATGGGAAACTTTTATTACCCTCTAAAACAAAATTTGAAGTATCTTAACCACACTCAACACTGCAATGGGGATCTTAGATGCCCCTCTATACTGGAAATCTGTTACATATCACTCTAAAACTCAAGTGCCTCATCAAGTGAATAGTGTCATCTCTTTAGTTGATTTTTCTTCTCTCCTCTCCCACTATTCCTCATTTCTTCTTTCTTCCTGCCATGCTGCTTAGTTCTTCTAGAAATAATTAGAGGAGTTGTTCAACAACAACAGAAATAATAATAATAATAATAAAATATGTATATGAATCTATTGTTAAAAAAAGAAAACAAAAAAATACCATCCGTTTATTTTAATTGTTGTATATAGCCGGCAAAAATATTTCAACAATTCATGTGAATACCTGAACATGATGAAAATAAAAAAAGAAAAGAAAAAATGGAGTAAAAAAGTATTAGATGTTGATTGTATAATTTTATTTGTTAAATAAAATAAGATGAAAAGGAAAAAATATTTTAAGAGGATTATATAAAGGGTGATTGTTGGAGTAGATTGATTTATAAAGTATTAAAAAGGTATAACTGGAACGAAAAACGATGTAGTTAAAGGGTGATATAGAGTGTTATTGTAGCTCAAAATTTTCAAGTAACTAATATAAAGTAAAAACAGATTAAAGGTACATCAGGACAAATTACTTAATAAAATCAGTGCACACAACATATTCAAAAAACACTTAATAACATATAGCAAATGTACATCAGGGCTAATTACTAGTTAGTTGTTGTTACATATTACAACAATAACTGTACATCATCAATTCATTGTTGACCCTAATACATACAACAAAAATGTACAAAAGTGGCAACTTATGTGCCTAATTAGTACAAACATCTAATGTACTACTACTAGTTTGCTACATCAGCAAATTACAAGGAACTTACTAAAATTCAAAGGAAACATCATTAGAACTTACTAAAATTCAAAGAAACTAATAAAATTTTCGTACCCCAAATGCTTAATTAGGGTTAATAATGATGGGTCTTTATATAGGGTAGGTAATTTGGTTCGGTTTCGGTTTGGGTGGTTTCTAATTAGGGTAATCCGAACCAGACCATTTAAATTCAGTTCGATTTCAATCCAAACTGTTTTGATCGGTTTTTGTTTGGTTTGGTTTGGTTTATTTCGGTTCGATTCGGATTGGTTTTTCGGTTTTTTTTGCTCAGGCCTACATCCACGTTCACACCCAGAACAACACCATATCACTTTTCTTTTTTTCTTTTTTTCTTTTTTTGGCGGTGGGGGGTGGGATGTTTTTTCCTATTTCATTAAATAATATAAAAGAAACAATTTCACTGTAAAGAAAATTGGTATCTCTAAAATAAATTAAGTCGTACAAAATTCATGTTGCTGCAGGGAAAATTGCCCGTTAGTGGTTTATTTAACTTGATGAGCAGTCTACTTGAGCACTAATTTTCGGATAACTTTCAATTTATTTCCTCAAGAGATTATGATATTATTAAATATCACTACTTAATCAATACTTGTAATGTTTTTGAATAATTCGTATAAGATTTAGAGTAACTGAATCAATGCCTAGAGTTAAAAAAATGTGTGTGAAAGGAATCGAGAAGAGCACCAACTTAAAACATCTTCAACCATGTAAAATTCACCATCTAGAAAAATTGGCTCTAAGGGCAGTGGTGGATCTAGGAATTCATTTCAGTTGTGTCATCGGAGTCTAAAACTACATCTTCTAACCAAAAAAATTCAGTGGGGTCACCGGAGTCTAAAACATCAATTTTTATCGATAAAACGATACTTTTAACAACAAAACTACATCGTTTTAATACTAAAAAAAATTAAAAATCCAATGGGGTCACGTGCCCCCCCTCCTCCCCCCGGGGTACATGGATCCGCCACTGTCTAATGGACAGGCAAATCATACATCAAATTGGTTGGGGAGATGAAAGCTACATCAAATTTGCTGGTGAATTGGAGGAGCTGGCAATACGGTTGAATGCTTTTTATTTTTTCTTTTTATTTTGGGAAGGATCACAGCATTTTATTCCTTTTTTATGATCAACCATTGGAGTTGGTAAAACTCACACCAAATTGATGATTTAGTGTAACTTTTGCCGGAAACCGTTAGTGATGCCCTTACATATCCGGATATGCTTAGCTATCTTGGTTTAGCTTTACGTGTGAGATCACTGAGATGTCGCTTTGCAGTTTGGTAATGTGGCACAAAAGGCATAGAGACTTTGTATAAGAGTGAAAAGTTATTTGCGTAATTGATTCATTAAACACACATTACCATCAAGACCAGTGTTACAATTTTTACCAAGTCATAACAAAGAGTTTATAAAACCAGACTAGATTGTTTTTATTTCATATTTTTATGAAGTCATAACGAATACATTATAAACCATAATTTTACGAAGTCATAACGAAGAGATTATAAACCAGACCATATTCGTTGTTTTTTATTTCATCACGTTTACGAAGTCATAACAAAGAGATTATAAAACTAGGTGATATACCTGAATCGGAATGGGGCCTTGTTCATCTAGATTGGGCCTGTTATCTTGGCCAATTGAAATAGATATTGGGCCTCTATCTCTCCTATCCGCTACCACAAGCTATCTCTTGCCCGCTATTCACTAGCCGGGTCCTATCCGCCAACATTAAGAAGGATCCTGTCCGCTGGATACAAGCCGGATCCTTCCTCTCCGCATGACTTCTACCTATATGGTCAAGCTGATTTCAAGACAAGGCAAATATGTGTTCGCTGGTCGCTGCTTTCTGCTCGCCATGCCTATCGATCCAGCTGGCCAATCCTGACAGCTGGCTAGGACACTTGTATTGCATGCATACTTATTTTTAATTATGTATTCTTAATTGTCTTGTCAATGAATAGTAAACCGACATAGTTTTTAGCCTATAAATATAGGATCACAATGTAATAGAAGGATAATCTCCAATCCAAGATCTAATACAAGCAGATACACTCTGCCAACTCATTCACTTGTTCTTCACAAACACTTATCCGCCACCCATGTTCTTGTCCACCATCGTGCCCTCCCCGGAGAAATCACACTTAATAAGCCACATATCCACAAAATAAACATTGTTACCGCAAATCTGGTGTTCAGCGCAACATCAGTTGGCTCCGTTACCGGGAAAGTCATCAACATTCAGCTTTTGGAGGTCACTTGCTCCACCACAAAGACGATTTCACGGTGTCTCGGGCGAGGTTACCATCACCATCAGTCCATTGGTTACCAAAGCTTTGATCTTCTGGGATAATCCAGCCCAGGAACCGCTACTCTCCTCATCTCAGCAATATACATAGAGAAGAGATCATCAAATTCATTGCAAACTCACACTTGAGTCCATCTTTAAAACCCAGGTTGGTTTATACACCCTTTTGTCGGTTTCAGATCTTCAAGTAATAAGAAAGTTTGGTCATTTAGCTGTAAACTGCCTGGAAAACACAACACTTTTCACCTTAATATTTTGAGCAAGAAATATCTAAAATCCATAGCCAAAATATCCCCAGAAAAATACCCACATAATACCACAAACCATGGCTGGCGGGAAAAACCTAAACCCAGCAACACCGACTAAAGCAGTCAATCCAGCCCCGCCACGTGGAGCGAGCACTCTGCGTGGAGAGGGTAGTAGGAGGGTTATGTCTGATGGGGCAGATGCCAGACTTGCCCTCACGACCGACTTGCGAGCATATATCCGGGAAAGGACCAGAGCTCGCGAAATACATGAGGACGCGATTAGGAGAAATAAAGGAAAAAGGGTCGTTGGGACTCCTGACCCAAACAACGAACAAGAGGCTATTTCAGCAGGGGGAGCGTCCCCACAACAAGACTCGTATAAGATAGCCCTACAAGCGCACATGGAATATGTAGAGGAAATGTGTTGCTAATTGCTGAAGGACTAAAACCCTAACCTATCCGTAAATTCAACCCTCCTCAACCCGCGCAAACAGAGCTACAACCCACCGTCGTTCCCCCAAAAACAGTTCAACCCCAGCGGTCGGAAATGGAGGGAAGCAGCCATGCAACCTCACATCTAAGAGGAGCTAGAAAATCAGCACTTGGTCGGCTAGGGCCCGTGGTCGACGATCGCGGTGCAGCCCCAGGACGGCCAAGGAATCCTCGACAGGTCCGCACCCGCACAGAAGGACACGGGGACTCGCAAGATCTAGGAGGGCATGTTGTGTTCCCGCCTATTCCCCCGGGTCAAGTGGAAATGGGCATAATGAAAAAACAGATAGAGGAGCTGCAAAAGAGTACGAAGGGTGTTAAAGTGGTTCCGACATGGGGAACAAGTGTACTTCATCCCAGCATATTAAAAGCGGCGCCGAGAGGGGGAACTCACTACCCCAATTTCATTAACTACCATGGAGCCACGGATCCCCTGGACTGGCTATCCGCATTTCAAAGCAGAATCAGTTTGTGTACATCTAGCGACGAAGCTTGGTGCATAGCTTTTGTGGGATCGATGCAGGACAGGGCAGCATCGTGGATCCGCAGTCTTCCTCCGGGTTCGATTTTATCATGGGATGATTTGATCAACAAGTTTATAGCAGAGTTCAGGTCGGTAGGAGGACCTAAAAAGACACACATCGACCTGCATGAGGTCCGACAAGGCGAGAATGAGGGTACACGCAGCTACTATGAGCGGTTTTATAAAGTATATGAGCTAACGAAGGGTTTATCGGACAACGTCGTTATGAGCAGCTTTGAGACAGGACTGAAACCGGGGTACCTGAAATCTTATTTTGCTTTATCCCCGCCGGCTAACTTACAAGAAATGTTGAGCTCGACCAGAAAGTACATCGCCACTACGGGAAACGAAGGAGCGTCTTCGTCCAACAAAGGCAAACAAAGGACTGAGCGCAGTCCGCCTAGAGATACCCGCAGAAATACATATCGGGATGTAAAAAAGCCGTAAAGATTTAAAGAAGAGCACTTCACACCGCTCAGAATCTCTTATACTCAGATGCTAAATGAAGTAAGAGACGAGATACCTGAGCCCTACGCGATGGTTCCAGATATGCGTCGCGATACGTCCAAATATTGCGGCTATCACAGAGATAAGGGTCATACGACTGACGAATGTATCCAGTTCAAACGAGCAATAGAAAAATTACTCTCTCGCGGACATCATGATCACTACAAGCTAGACACCGGTGGGCCAGATAGGAGGGGTCAGCAAAAGCTCGCCAGTTCGACAGGAACATCAGAATGATAACCGAGCCTCCTTCCAGTAAGAATCAGATTAAGATCCTCATCGGCACCATTAACAAGCATGTGGAGAAACCTGTAGTTTTGCGAGGGAACGAACAACCTTTTGCTTTTACTCGAAGTGAGCTTGTGACTTCGGTCAATACAGAGGATATGTGTTTGTGTATTTCGGTAGTCATCAATTGGGCTTGCGTGAACAGGGTAATGGTCGACACAGGAGCATGCCGCGACATCCTATACTACAACTGCTTCAGAGAGCTGGGGTTTGGCGATTCCAGTTTGAAGCCGCATAATGGCACCCTTGCTTCACTAATCACAAAATACAAGTCAAGGGGGCCATCGACTTAGATGTACAGATGGGAGATTATGCGCCCTTTCGCACTGAAAAGGTGATGTTTCTGGTGGTCGATCTTCAGTTCTATTATAACATGATAATTGGAACGCCCGCCTTGAAACAGTTTCAGATGGTAACTTCCATTCCGCATCAGCGGGCAAAGTTTTATGTTGGGGACAGGATCGGAACGTCGATCAGTGAGCCTGCAGCTGTCCTGACATATATACATGAAATGAGGACGGGGAATAAAAGGGCGTGAGTCGAGCAGCCACAAAACATGGAAAACATCGACATGATCAGGGTCGCTGTCGAGCCGGTGCCAGTTAAAGTGGAGTGTGAGACATTGCAAGTTAGAGATGAGCCCGATTTTACAGCAGATGATGAGTTAGTCGAGGTAATCGTCAACGATGAATACCCCGAGCAAAAAGTCAAGATAGGTGCTAGGCTGAGTCTTTGCAAAAGGGAAGGATTGAAAAAATTACTCAAAGAGAATTTGAGTGCATTTGCTTGGGAAGTCACGGATATGCGAGGGGTCGAGGCAGACGTCGCCCTCCATCATCTTAACGTCGACTCTACCTTCAAGCCGATACAGCAGCGAGCGCGCCAGTTCTCAACCGAAAAGGAAGCATCGGTGAAAGTAGAAGTCGGATACTTGGCTGGCAAATGTTGTTATGGTTAAAAAGCACAATGGCAAGTGGAGAATGTGCGTCGACTTCACGGACATTAACAAAGCCTGTCCGAAAGATCCTTATCAGCTTCCGCGAATTGATCGGTTAGTAGACTCCATCTCTGGTTTTGAAGTTCTAAGTTTTTTAGATGCATATTCTGGGTATCATCAAGTGCGGATGGCTGAGTCCTACAGGGAGAAAACGGATTTCAGAGCCGCTGGAGGTTTGTATTATTATGAAATGATGCCGTTTGGGCTGAAGAATGCGGGTTCCACTTATCAGCGAATGGTAAACAAGGTCTTCAGTTCGCAAATAGGCAGGAATATAGAAGCTTACATCGACGATATGGTTGTCAAGTCCGCTGGGGACGGTCATGTCGCTGACCTTCAAGAAACTTTCAGCAATATCCGAAAGCACTCAATGAAACTCAATCCAGCCAAATGTACTTTTGGTGTCCAGGCAGGCAAGTTTCTGGGGTTCATAGTTAGTCGTCGTGGCATCGAGGCTAATCCAGAAAAAATTCAAGCTTTAATCAATATGCAAGAGCCTACGACTATCAAGGAAGTTCAGAGGCTCAATGGCCGCATCATCGCACTAGGTCGCTTCATATCAAAGTCAACGGAGAAGTGTCTTCCCTTCTTCAAAATTCTCAAAGGCGACAAGACTTTTTCGTGGAGCGCAGAGTGTTCGCAGGCGTTCCAAGCTTTGAAGGAATATCTAGGGAAGCCACCTCTTTTGGTTAGTCCTGTAGAGGGAGATATTTTGTTTTTGTACCTGGCGGCTTCGGACCGGGCTGTTGCCGCCGTTCTTGTCAAGGAGGCCGGAACCCTCCAAAATCCCGTCTATTATGTAAGCAAAGCTCTCAGACCGGTGGAGAGTCGCTATTTTAATAGTGAAAAATTAGCCTACTCGCTTGTCATCGCTGCCCGCAAACTCAGGGCTTACTTTACTTCACACACAATAATTGTTTAAACGGATAGTCCAATGCACCAAATATTGCATAAACCGGATCTTTCAGGTCGACTCCTCAGGTGGGCTATCGAAATTACTGAGTTCGATATACAATATCAACCTAGAAAAGCTATCAAGGGTCAAGCATTACCAGATTTTATTATAGAGACAAGTTTCAGCTCACCACAACCCGATTCGCCTTTATCACAAGAGCCCGCTGCGGCCAGAAAAAAACCCGATCAGTATTGGCAGTTATATGTCGACGGGGCATCTAATCAAAATGGTTGTGGGGCCGGAGTAATTTTGATGGAGCCTGGAACAACGGAGGAAATCGAAAAAGCTTTAAGATTCGAGTTCCCGGCCACGAATAATCAAGCCGAGTACGAAGCAGTGATAGCCGGACTCAAACTACCCAATAAGTTAAACGTGGAAAATGTTGAGGTCTATTGTGATTCCCAACTCATCGTCAACCAAATCTCAGGGGACTATGACACACACTGTGGTATTCTCGAGAAGTATGGTGAGATTGTTCGACGATTAAAATCCGGCTTCAACTATTGCGAGTTCATCAGAATTCGGAGAGAGGACAATGAACGAGCAGACTATCTCTCTAAACTATCACTCAAAGAAGAGCTTGCAGACCCCTCAATAACGATAGAATATCTCGCTATGCCCACAACTGAGGAAACACAGATCATGGAAATTGATGCACCAGTACCGACTACGTGCTGGATCGACGAGGTTCAAGCTTACATAGAGTCAGGCACCTTACTTGACGGAGCGGACAAAACTCGCGCACTTAAGAAAAGAGCGGCCAGGTATATTCTAAACAACGGAATACTCTACAGAAGGTCCACGACAAAGCCTCTATTGCGGTGTGTTCGAGAGGAAGAAAGCAAGACGATCCTCATCGAGCTTCACCAAGGGGTATGCGGGGGCCATCCCGCTAGCCGCTCCTTGGCCCAAAAGGTTATAACCGCAGGGCATTGCTGGCCGACAATTCTTAAGGACTGAGAGAAATTAGTCAGAGAATGTCCGGAGTGTCAAAAACATGCGGACATCCCCCGGATACCATCTGTCGAACAAAGCATCGTAGTGGCGCCTTGGCCTTTCGACATGTGGGGACTCGATCTCATCGGACCTTTTCCACCAGGAAGAGGCGGATGCAAAGTTATCATAGTGGCTGTGGATTACTTTACAAAATGGATCGAAGCAAAACCTATGGTCAAAATAACCGCAAATGCGGGTTACTTCTTACACGATCAAATTTTTTCACGTTTTGGCATCCCACGGGCAGTTGTATCAGATCATGGCCCACAATTCAGGAAGGATTTCGCAAATCTCTGTGAGGAGTTCAAAGTCAAACACTGGCAGTCATCGGTAGCTTATCCTCAAGGAAACGGCCAAGCTGAGGCCGGCAATAAACAAATAATCAAGATGCTCAAAAAGAGCGTGGATGATTAGGTAAAAGCAGGGGATGGGTCGATGAGTTACCCGATATACTTTGGGCACTCCGCAACACAATCAAAACACCCACAGGAGAAACACCTTTTGCTCTCACTTATGGATCAGAGGCCATGACTCCCGTCAAAATGGCTCTACCCAGCATCAGGGTCGCCTTATACGACTCAACGGATAATTTATTAAACAGGCAGATCGACTTGGATCTAGTGGAAGAAAAAAGACTAGGGACATATCATCGACTCGTGAACTACAAGCAACTCGCTAAACAGCAACACGATAAGCGAATCCGCGACCATTCATTTAAGGTCGGGGATTTTGTCCTTCGAAAAAGAAAAGCGACTGGAATGGAGCCGGATAAAGGCAAGCTAACGGCAAATTGGGAAGGCCCTTATCAAGTCGCAAGAGAAATCAAAAATGGAACTTATGTGCTTAAAAATCATCAAGGTTATGAGCTCAATAGGTTGTGGCACGCGGACAACCTCAAAAGGTACTACATGTAATAAATCGGTTAGGGTTATGGCTATCCTCTCGTTTACGACGTGAGTGGTTAAGCTTTTTTACTTGCTTGTAATCTTCACTCATCTTGCGGGATGAGTCGAAATTAATAAACCCGATTTTACATTTTCTCTTTTAAAAATGCATATTATTATGAGTATATGCGGGTAGAAAATAAATGGTGTTCGAAAAAATTTCAACAAAACCTTCGGCCAAACTTCAGACATTGTTAAAAATAGGGGACACATTCGGAAAAATTCAAAGCAGTCATGAGCGAGCAAAGTCTTCAGGGCTCGACTTCAAATCTCATCTCAAACAGGGGACCACCCTCCAAAAAATTCGAGTTTGTTAGCGAGCAAGTTATTTGAGATCAGATTTGAGAGGCGGACAGAAAATTAACATGATTCGCACCAGCAGTTAGTTCAGATAAGATTCAAGGGGGGCATATCTCGAAGATGAATCCGCTCAATATCGACTTAGAATCTTATCTAAAACAAGGGGGCCGGATGCTATTACTATCGGACTCAATTTAGACAACAAATTCGAGCAAAAACAAGCATGCATTAAGCGGACAGAAAACAAACTTGAGCAATTGTTATTACAAAGATAAAGTGCGGAAAGAAAAGAGTTATACATATGCAAAGTCAAAAATAATGTTTACAATACAGAGACTATGAATCTAAGAATTCTCAGGCCGCATCTCTTCATTGTGAACATTCTCCTTGCGGAGGGAATGGTGCAGCATCTGATCATCATTTGTCTCAGACTCAGTAGGCTCGATAGTCTCTCCACCGGCTTGCTCGACCTCTTCTCCAGCCTGCCCACCTTCTCCATCAGCTGCGGTTTTCGCTTCAGTAGCCAAGCGCACACGCTCCCTTAGGTTCGCCTCCACCACAGCGGGCACCTCCTAAATCCGGATCGTACATTAGGATATATCGTTCAAGCTCAACATCCGAAAATGGTATTTGCGGGTGGAAGTCCTTCAGATGATCGGAAAAGGGATGAGTGAGGATCCATTCTTGCAAAGTATCGAGATCAAGAGCGTCGCTGCCGCGGGCTAAGATACACCTTGCGATGTGATAGAACCCTTGGTCATATCCCATCAGAAAATTCTTTCCAGCAGCAGCCTCGCTTGCGGCCTCGATCTGGCCTTGGACACTTGAGCTCAGATCCTCCAGTTGTTTTCTCAAATCCTCGCTTACTGACTGCTCGGCTTTCCAATGATTTTGCGCCTCGGTAATCTTCTGTTTCATCTCCTTCATGGTTTGAGCGGCTGACCTATCCTGCTCCGCGAGTTTAGAGTTAACCTTCTCTAGATGTTTGGTTTTCTTATGCGCCTCAGCGAGCTGCGATCTTAACTTCTCGTTCTCAGCCTTAGCCGCGCTCAAACTTCCGCGAAGCCCAGCCCCTACTTCATTTGCGGCGTCGAGAGCCTTCTTAGTATCGGCCAGCTCTTTTGCGACATTGATGCTCGCAGAAACGGTGTTCCGATAGTAATTAATAAACTGTGCCAAGCCAGTGCCGACCTAAAAAAGAAGGTGTCAGCGAGGTCAATATTGACTTTCAAAAAATATATAGCAGTAAAAGAAAAATTAGGAAGCTAAGGCAAGAAAGATGTTTACCATGCTCACCGTGGCGCCATACAAACCCCACAGGTCATCAATGTTCTGAAGGAAGGTGCGGCGAGGATCGGTCTGATCCGCCATTATGACTCTGTTCGCGATCCCGTGACCTATCTCTAGCTGAACATCGTTGGGGAGACCCCATCTAAAATGCCTCAATGGGGGCATGTCAGCGATCTCCCTTGAAATGGTCATCGCCTTGGATATATCGAGAGGCTGTTGGCGTATGAACTCTTTGTCCAACCATGTGGCGGGACACCCTCTAGGCCCGACAAGGACTCCAGTAAAGGGCACCACCATTTTTGTGCCCGCCGAAACTGTCTCACCGGCTACAGATTTGCCTTTATCAGAGGGTTTGGCTTTGTCAGCGGCCTCCTTCCTCTGGGAATCATCAGTTCTGGATTTTTTGAGAAGAGGAACATCCTGCTCGCCGCTTCCATCTCCCGCTGGGTCAACCACTTCGACAACGGCTCTCTTTTTCTTATCACCCGCCGGCGGCTTCGTCAGAGTGGTCTGCTTTAGGGTCCTGCTCGCCGCGGCTTTATCCCCTACTGGCTGTTGGGTTGATTTCACAACCTGAGATCCTAAACCACCAGCCGCCCCCACCTTTATATCGACCATGGGAAGTGGGGTTTTGATCCCCCTCATCTCAGCGGCTCTTTTCACCTCGCCGGTAGTCTTTCTCCTGGTCAGCTGGCTGCGTTGAGCTAGTGAGTCCATGGTACCTGCGGAAAGAAATATTTATTAGCGACCAGAAGATATGAAAGGAAACAAGTTATAAGAAATAGCAAAAAAGAATACAAGTGAAAATCCTACTCGGTGCTCGCATAGAAGGGTTGCCGCCACAGATAACGCATTGAGAAGGCATGCGCTTTCCGTGATGGCACTCCTCATACCAGTCTGGGTCAGTTGGCAAAGGATTGACTACAACTAAGGGTTTGCCAACACCGGCTCCAGAAAGTCCGGCTTGTCTGAGATAGGGCTGGCCAACATCTAGCAGCAGTCTCCAGTTGAATGTTCGGTCTTGTTCTTCGCCTTTGCGGGTATAGCCCAAATCATCTTTCAACTCGGATATAAACTCATCATCATCAGATTGGGTTTTTATTTTTACCAAGTGGTCAGTCTTGACCGAATTCACCGGTAGCTTCTCAAGCGGCCATCCTACCCGGGATTCTACCTTCATGCATCTCTTGTCCCAGTCCGCCACCTTGTCAGGGAGATCGAATAATAGCCGGGGCCTTCCAGTGCTTGATCTACTACGCGGCTGAATTTGACCGGCCCCGTCTTTCCGGGAAAAGCCATAAAAATACAACAGCGCCGCCATCGACGGTTTGCGCCCGCTTAACCTACAGATTATGATGAAGGACATAACCACGCGAACTACTCCCAAACTGAGGTCGCAGGGCATCACCTTCAGTTCCTCCATGAACTTAACAAATAATGGATCAAATGGAGGTCTGAGTTCGGCTGCGAAATGATCATAATGCAACCACAGGTAATCTTCATGTTCCCGACCACAAGTCCAGGACACATTGGTCGCACCCATACTGACAAAGCGATAATCCGTTGAGACGTCATACGCGCCCAGCGCCAAGGTATAATCTTCATGATCTCGAAACTCCCTCCATCGAGCAATGAGATCGCTATCTGCCCGCTTTTGCTCCGTGAGCTCCATCTCTACAGCAGCGGACCTCTTCTTGGGCGCCCTCTTCTTCTTGGCGGGATCATCAGAGACAAATTTCCTCTTGGACCCAACAACCTTTTGAGACTTTTTCGGCCTCTCCGACGGCTCGAGGACTTCCACGACCTTTTTGCTACGTTTAGCGGCTCCAGGGGTAATCACTCATTCCATCCTCTCAAGAAGGCCGCTCAATACCATCTGGTCGTCATCTTCGACCTCGCCCCCGGTAGCGCCCTCACCGATTACTGAGACCTCTGGGTCAAATTCTACATTAATGGGTTCTGGATTTCTCTCAATCTCCTCTTCGACGTCGCTCGAGTTAGCATCCCCCATGCTCGCCTCCTCTGAGCCATATCCCGCAGCGGCCCTAACCTCTTCGTCTGATTCTGTATGCTCTGATGATATTCTGGAAAAGATAAAAGGGCAAGGTGGATCAGTTCAATCACCCGGATATGGAAATTGGGCCGAGGTGAAAAGTGATCGCACCTCGCCTTTCCATCTTCCTTAGAAAAATCTAGCCCAGAAAACCCCCAAAATACCCAGAAAAAACCCTAAAAGCAATACCCACTCAAACGCAAACACAAATACTCAAAGCATTGGCAAAATAACCACAATCAGAGCACATGCGTACAGGTATATTTCTGGGGAAAGCAAGAGGAGCATAAAATCGCATGCAACGCTTAAAGGGCTGGGCTCATAGTGTTCATCAGAGAAAAATAAAGTAAATTACAGGGGCAAATCCTCAACATTGCGATTTCTAGCAAAAGAAATAAGTAAAAGCATAAACAAATCGAAAAAACAATAAGAGTTTATGAATCCATACCCGATTATTAAGAGGAAAAGAAAAAGGTGTCGATATTTGCCGATACAGACGTCTGCCGGAACCTGCTTGCGAATCGCCGGAGTTTCCTTGCTTTTATCGCCGGAGAAATTATCAGAAAAGATAAAGGGGAAAAGTGGAAGAGTGGGGGGTAATACCTCTATTTATAGAAGGAATTTAAGAGGGAAAGACGTTTGGGAAATTCGAAATTAGAATGTAATAATGACTGGAACGGTTACCGATTCTCCTCCGCCAATCAGAGCAAGGGACGGTTCAGCTCAACCGCTATGTCAGAGCACGTGGCTGACGTGACGTTTCGTGAACCGATACATCCGTTTATCCTCTCCAACCGTTCGACTCCCCCCTGGCGACCATCAACATGTCCGAGCGTACGACTTCAGCATATCACTGTCTACAAATACTTCTCCAAGCGGCCAACA
Source organism: Gentiana dahurica var. dahurica (assembly GCA_024500145.1). Classification (NCBI taxonomy): domain Eukaryota; kingdom Viridiplantae; phylum Streptophyta; class Magnoliopsida; order Gentianales; family Gentianaceae; genus Gentiana; species Gentiana dahurica. Next base: position 723,718 of record CM044899.1, on the reverse strand, counting down.
CCTATCAACGACCACTGTGGTCTATTCAACAAACCACCTATGATAGAACGCTATCACTTATTTAAGTCCGACAGAGCGTTGTCGGCGATTGAGCCTGTCCGCTACAATGCGCAGCATATAATTGGTAATTCGCTACGCGATAGTAACACTGATTTAAGCCCGATAGAACATTATCTGCGATCAAGCCTGTCCGCTACAAATGCACAGCATATAGCTGGTGGTTTTCACCAACACTAGTTCAAGCCCGGTAGAACATTATCGGCATGCCTCTGTCACGAGCGACGTCACCAAGGTGCGGCTCGTAGGTTCTTCTTCGAGCTCTACTCTCTGCCTCGGCGGACACGCCAGACACAGAGTAGGGGGCCATTGATATACCTGAATCGGAATGGGGCCCTGTTCATCTAGATTGGGCCTGTTATCTTGGCCAATTGACATAGATATTGGGCCTCTACCTCTCCTATCCGCTACCACAAGCTATCTCTTGCCCGCATTCACTAGCCGGGTCCTATCCGCCAACATTAAGAAGGATCCTGTCTGCTGGATACAAGCTGGATCCTTCCTCTCCGCGTGACTTCTACCCATAAGGTCAAGCTGATTTCAAGACAAGGCAAATATGTGTCCGCTGGTCGCTGCTTTTTGCTCGCCATGCCTATCGATCCAGCTGGCCAATCCTGACAGCTGGCTAGGACACTTGTATTGCATTCATACTTATTTTTAATTATGTATTCTTAATTCTCTTGCCAGTGAACAGTAAACCGACATAGTTTTTAGCCTATAAATATGGGATCACAATGTAATAGAAGGATAATCTCCAATCCAAGATCTAATACAAGCAGATACACTCTGCCAACTTGTCGACTCATTCACTTGTTCTTCACAAACACTTATCCGCCACCCATGTTTTTGTCCACCCACCGTGCCCTCCCCGGAGAAATCACACTTAATAAGCCACATATCCACAAGATAAACACTGTTACCGCAAATCTGGTGTTCAGCGCACCATCACTAGGCTAGGTTCGTTGTTTTTTATTTCATATTTTTACGAAGTCATAACGAAGATTTTATAAACCAGACCTGGTTTTTATTTTTATTTTTAAAAGAATTATTGATTACGTTATTTTCTATCAATTTATTTTTATGTTTAAGACTAGGTAATCGAAGCTAATCAAACACGCCCCACCCTACCGAGAAAAGTTATTTATACAACAGTGATTGATGGGTGATACCAATTAAAGAGGTGATATGTGTTCAATATGCAAGAGAATGTATGTAAAAACACGTCTCACCCCCTCCATTAGATATATCCAAAATAATAATAATAATAATAATAAAAATCCCCATCGGCTTTATATACAACCACACATGTCCTATCGCTACTACACGTTCCACGTTTGGCAACTTTTTCTCACCAAAAATTGGTCCATTATTTTTTTTCACTGCTCAATATTCCCATTTTGGCGTTTATCGTTGTTCATTCTTCTTCACCAATGATTGCATATGCCTTCTCCCACTCCATCAACTCTCTTCATGGCTGTAAATGGTGGCTACCACCGCAGCGACGCCGGAAGCGGCGGCAGAGGGAAACACATGGCTGAAATCTGATGACGAAAAACAACAAGTAACTACAAAAAGCTCTGCAATATATATCGTTCTCCGAAGTTTGTTTTCGCCTTTTGCTAAAAACGGCGTACACTCGAAGACCGTTTTTATTGCATTGCGGGGAATTGAGGGTAGCGGTCCGAATTATTTAACTTCCAAGTATTTCAAGTATTTTTTTTTTTTCCTTTTCCTTTTTTTTTTTTTGTTGTTCCTTTGGGTTTTTTTTTATATTTGTTTTATGGTTTTAAGTTGTATAAGTAGTTGTAATAGTAACATAAGTAATAATAATTAAGGGACATGGGATGTAAGAGATGCATACGAAGCAAGTTTTGCTTAGATTTGAATGTCTCTTAATCAGGCTGAATGCTGGGCATGCATCACTTACACAAATCATGTTGTACTCCTATTATATATATATATATATGTGTGTGTTGTATTTGTATTATTAATTTGTAATAAATTAAAAATTGTTATTTAATTACTTCCCTTTTGAAGATCTTCATTGTTAATTTGTGGTAAAATCTTAATTTAAGAGTATCGGGTTGTTGGGGGTGGAGGACAGGTAATGGTGGGTTTAATAAGAAAGTGAATACTTCTTTCAAGAATATAAAAAGCAGTGTGAATTTTTCCTTCTTTTTTTTTTCTTGACCCTCTAAAATTACTGCTACTTCGTTTCTTGCGTAGCCGGTGACGGATATAGGAATAAAAATATTATCATAAGTTTGTTGCATCGAAAAATAATTACCCCATTAGTGAAATAATATAACGCACTCGTGCACGCGGTGGGACTCATGGTGAGCTCCGTTTAATCATTTTTGATAAACTTAATCAACAAAAATAAATAAATAAATATATTGTAAATACTTAATTACATTTTTTATTTTTTACAACTAAAAAAATTTCAAACTCGCTACACGTGCCCCGGTGAAGAGATTGTGAGTCCAACTTAGAATATTATGATAGAGTTAATTTGAGATTCATTGATTCATTTACTCCACCATTACACACCATTATATCAGGAATAACAAACTAGATCTTATCTAGACTCATCTATTACACTTGGCATAATTATAGCATTCTGAGCTAATCTAACACACATGTCCAATCCACTAGGCCCAATACATACAAGCCCATATACTCTTATACTTCAACAGCCCCCTCAAAGTAAATGGGTAGTGGTCCACATTGAGTTTGAACCTCGAGGATGTGAATTGTGCTCCTGCAACTGGTTTGGTGAGGCAATGACTCAGCTCCAATATTGTCGTTGTATAGCTGTGGTTTGCTGGGAAGTAGAATGTGCATCTCTTTGAGCAAAGACTGCAACCATAACACTTCAGCAGCCAAATGAGCAAGTGCTCTATACTCAGACTCTGTGCTAGATCTTGAGACAACTTGTTGTATCTTTGATGACCAGGAAACAAGAGAATGCCCCAGATATACACAATACCCAGCTACTGACTTCCTGTCAAAGGGATTACATCCCTAATCCGCATCAGAAAAACCCTGAATTTGTAGATTACCAAATGCTCTGAACACCAGACCAATATGTACTGTCCTCTTGATGTACCTCAGCACCCGTTTTAGAGCTTTCCAGTGTTCTGTAGTAGGAGCATGCATAAATTGTGAAAGTGTGTTCACAGAGAAAGACAAATCAGGTCTTGTAAAGGCTAAATACTGCAGCACCCCAATAGCACTCCTGTAAGGTGTAGGATTCTGGAGTGGCTCCCCTTCATCAGGTCTCAGAATTTTCCCAGAAATCATAGGAGTTGGGATTGGTTTTAGATTTCCCATGTCTATATTGTCCGATAACTGTAGGGCATGCTGTTTTTGAGAGAGTATGAGAGCATCTGTAGTCCTATGAACTTCCATCCCTAGAAAGTGTGAGATGGGACCAAGGTCCTTGAGAGGAAATTTGGAGTTCAACACCTTCACAAACTTTTGAATTGCAGCAGATGAGTTACCTGTGATCAAGAAATCATCTACATATACAAGCACATAGAGCAGTGTTATCATGCTTAAAGATGAACAAAGAGGAGTCTAACACAGACAGTTTAGTTTAAAACCCCATTTTACCAATTGACTCTTCATTTCATCAAACCATGCCCTTAGGGCTTGCTTAAGCCCATACAATGTCTTGTTTAACTTACAGACATGTGAAGGCTTATTAGGATTCACAAATCCCTTTGGTTGTGCCATAAAAACAGACTCATGAAGTGTGTCATTCAAAAAGGCATTGTTAATGTCTACCTGTTGGATTGGCCAATGTTTCTGAACAGCAAGTGACAGAATTACCCTGATAGTAGATTTTGCCACTGGACTGAAGGTTTCATTGTAGTCTACCCCTGGTTGTTGATGAAACTCCTTTGCAACAAGTCTTTCATTGTGCTTCAAGACACTCCCATCTGACTTAAGCTTTAGCTTGTACACCCACTTGTTGCCCACTATATGTTGTGAGGGATCTGCTGGCACTAAGTCCCAGGTATGGTTATCACAAAGAGCCTTATATTCTTCCTGCATTGCCTTGTTCCAATCAGGATTAACAAGAGCATCAGCTACTCTTGTAGGTTCAACTTGGATAGGACTATCTTTGAGCAAGTCCAGAAAATCTTTTTGGCTTGTAGATCCAACTCTTGGCCCTGGTTTGCATGTGATGAACAGGTCCTTTGTTTTGGGTAACAGGTGGTACAGGTACAGCAACATCATGAGGCTGTGAGCTAGATCCTTAACTATCATGACTATCAGGTGATGTGGAAGTATTAATGTCATGGCTTGGGATGAGAGCTGGTGAACATGGAGATGGAGGTGTGTTCTCCTTCCCCTCATCTGCATCATCCTCTGTTGGTGACTGCTCCAGATGGTGTGTATCAGGATCCAAAGATGCCAGGACATGGAATTGGTTAAGGGTAAAGCCAGGGTTTGAATGTTCTGTGGTTTGGGATTCAGGTTCATCGAGGGAGGTGGTTAGACTTTTGTGAGGGAAGACTTTTTCATTAAAGGCAACATCTCTGGATATGTAGATTCTACCAATAGGATCTAGACACAGATGACCTTTGTGGGGTGAGTTGAGCCCTAAGTAGGTACACTGTTGTGTGTGATACTGGAACTTGTGAGTATGATAGGGTCTAAGACGGGGGTAACAAGCACATCCAAAGATTCTACAGTTGCTATAGATGGGGAGCTTTTTGTACAGCATTTCAAAAGGGGACTTGTCTAGTAGAACAGGAGTCAGAAGTATGTTGATTAGGTGAACAACATGTTCAAAATTGTTCCACCAATACTTCAAGGGCAAATTACCTTGTGCTAGGAGACTTAGGCCTGTTTCTGTAATATGTCTGTGTTTTCTTTCTACAGTTCCATTTTGGGAGTGTGTGTGTGAGGGCAAGGATGTCTGAAATGTATGCCAAACTGACTGAGGTGAGACTCAAAGGATCTAAATTCTCCTCCCTAGTCAGACTGAAGTTGTTTGATCTTTAGATTAAGTTGATTTTCAACAAGGACTTTAAACTTAAGGAAAGTTTCTAGAGCTTCTGATTTGTATTTAAGAGGGTAAATCCAAGTAAACCTATTGAAATTATCAACAAAGGATATATAGTAGGATTATCCATTGACAGATTGACTGGAGATGGCCAACAGAAATCTGTATGGATGAGCTCCAGAGGCATAGTAAACACAGATTGGGATGAAGTATAGGGTACAGAATGAAGTTTACCCATTTGACAAGCTTCACAGAAAGGAAATTTTTCATTAATATCAAAGACTGATTACAACTTTTCAGAACATTTTTTAAGACCCTAATAGAAGGGTGACCTAGTCTCCTATGCCAAAGCTCTAAAGACTTGGCAGTACTGGCTACAAAGTACAAAGACGGACTTATTTGGCTGCACTTGAGACTGTGGTGGAGAAGGGATGGCTGGAAACTTCTAAACTTGATTCAATACATCCTTAAGATGTCCTTCCAGCAGAGTAGTTCTGGTTTCCTTGTCCTTCACACAACATCCAGAATTAGAAAACTCAACATAAACATCATTATCAGTAAGTAACTGAGAGATGCTTAGCAAGTTCTTTGCAATTGCAGGCACGCATAGAACATTACTTAAAAATAGAGTTGTGTGTGGTACTAAGATATTAGCAAAACCAGTGTGTGTGATACATAGCTTCTCACCATTACCAACAACTAGTCCATCTGATCCATCATATGAGTTGCCAAGGCTCAAATTGTTCAATTCTGAGGTCACATGATTGCTAGCTCCACTATCAAGGTACCAAGAGGGATCAGGCACAGTTTCTGGTGCAGCAAGGTAGGCAGACACTTGTTTGGCTTGTGGAGTTGGTGGAGTAGGTGCTACAAAATATGTTTCGAACCTATGCCAGCACTCGGAAGCAATATGTCCAACCTTCAAGCATATTTGACAGGTCGTTCTTGGCCCTTGGTTAGCACCGGATTGATTGGTCCTTCCACTAGATCTTCCACGACCTCTACCTCCTCTGTAGGGTCCCTGGCCTCTAGTACTTCTAGTAGGTGTCCCCTATGGTCTGGGCTGTTTCCTACCAGCATTGGACTGAGTAAACGCAGCATTGGCACTTGGGTTTGCAAGATTTACTGTTGGAGAGTTATATCAAGAAATTAGGCGTTCATGGGTGAGAAGTTGAGCTTGTACCTCTGGCCATGACAGTGGGTGACCCTGGAAGTGATGTTCACAACAACTGATTTGTATTCTCTAGGAAGGCCACCCAAAGTTGCAAGAACAAGCTCTGAATTAGGAATGGGGAGACCTGCTGCTGCCAATTGTCGGAGTAGCTCTTCATCAGTGCAAGATAATCCGACATACTCTTCGTCCTTTTCTCTGATTTGGTCAGGGCATCCATTTATTCAAGGATCCGAGCCTGGGCTTGGCTATTGAACAGAGTTTCTAAGGTTTTCCATACTTCTACAGCAGACGTGCAACCCACAATCTCCTGTAACGCTTGCTCGGTCATAGAACCAACAAGCCAGCCAAGTAGAAGTTGATCGGTGGCTTGCCATAATTCAAACACCGGATTGATTTCCAGACCGGTGCCGCCCTGAATAAGCTGTGGTGGTGGTGGCGTTGTTCCAAACAGGTGGCCATCCAATCTATGACCATGAATAACCGAAAGAATAGAGTACTTCCATAGCAGATAGTTCCTCCGATCCAATTTGACACTGCAGGATTGATTCAAGGTTCCTCCAAAAGGTGTGACTGCCGGTGTAGGAGTAGGGAGCACACCGACAGACGGAATATGTGTGGGAATAGTATATTGGAAGGGGAGAGACCCGAAGGCTGGAATTGCACTAGCATCGGCTTGAAGAAATGAAGGGATTCCTCTTTCAGTACTGATGGTGGAGTTGGGGATCGGTAGAGACAAGCCAGTGGTGGTACTGGACTCTATACGGCCAGCCTCTGGTGGAGTTGGATCTCCGGTGGACATTTTCCACCGTGAAGCTTTGATATCAACTTAGAATATTAGGATAGAATTAATTTGAGATTCATTGATTCATTTACTCCACCATTACACCATTATATCAGCCTTAACTCATAACAGAATAACAAACTAGATCTTATCTAGACTCATCTATTACACTTTGCATAATTATAGCATTCTAAGCTAATCTAACACACAGGTCCAATCCACCAGACACTAGGCCCAATACATACAAGCCTAGATACTCTTATACAACAGTCCAAAACTCCAATATCCCCAAAACCATGAGATTTTAGGTTCAAGTATCACAATGCATGTACATGTGTGGGTTTTCGTTACGGCAAAAAAATAACGGCAAAAAAATTCACCAATGACACGTGCAAACTAAAATGGGGGTATGTTTGGCCAACATTTTTTTCTACTTATTTATCCATTAAGAAAATAATTTCATTCATTTGAATATATAATCTTCTCACTCTTATGTTTTTTTCTAAATAAATCACATTCACACGAAAACCAATGCAATTAAAAATAATCAACAAAAAAAATCATTTTTTCAATTGAATATTAATCTTAAAAATGCATATCCAAAAGGACCTGAAGTAAAGTGTTTTACAAAGTGAGAAGATGGGGTTGAAAAAATGGTAAAAGTCTAGCTCCACCCCACTCCATAGTAGTAAATAGTGACAAATTGACATGCAACCAACCCGAAAAGCTATTTTAAAGGACAACCACCACAAATTATCATTTTTTGAAATTTTAATCATGGAGCATATTTCTTCGGAACTTGACCTTAAAAAGTTTATGACACATCCATACTATTTAAACAAGATCCATTGAAATTAAAGTTTTGTGTCTTTAAATAACTTTAAAAAAAAGAATATTATATATCGAGCAAAAATATGATGGATATGACATAATTGAACCAGAGTACTAATTTACCACTATTTCATCAGAAAGAGTTATTAATAAGAGAGAAATGCACCAAAGAAAGGGAAAGTTATTGTGTGGTGAGGGAATTTGAAATGAAATGACGGATGAAACGATCAGAACTATACCGTTTTAATACAGAATGAAGGTGTGTGGTGTGTCTCCGCACCGTGTGGAGACACCACACAATAATCTCCCAAAAAAAAAAAAAATAAATAAAACACGAGGCTATTGTTTTTGTCTTTTGGCTTTATATATTGCCTTTTGTATTATTAAAAAAAAAAAAGGGAGTATCTATTTGATCAAAGTAAACTTATTCTAGCACTCCACATGAATCAAGACTCAAGAGTAGAACAAAAAATCGTGCATCAAGGTTTTTATTCTTGGAGGAATACGAACTTGACAAAATCGTATACATATGTTTTGGGCTATTGAATATATATATGGAGACATCGAGTTTACACTTACATCCGTGTGTCATCACTGAACCGAAGCATCCTTTCATGCTTTGAGGGACTATTCTTGGGCAAAGCAGATGTAGACAGCCGTGTTTCATCCCCAAAATTGGGGGGGGATTCTTCTCATTCAATGGATTGCAAACGTGGTTGGACGGGAAATAGCTTGGCAGCATGAGAAGAAAGAGTAACCTTACATGTTTAGAGACGTTGTAGATATTATTTGGCATTGACGGAACAAGTTGACTCATGATTCAGTGCATGAACGTCCTCCCACATATGTCCTCCTTGGGCGGAGGGGCGGAAGCAGGATTTCGGGTAAGAGGGACATAAATTTTTTTAAAAGCAAATATAAAATTTAGGGAGGCAAACGATATACTTTGTATATATATTAGTGTAATTTTTTCGGATCAAGAGGGGGCAACTGACCTCCTTGATTGTATGTAGCTCCGCTACTGCTTTCGCAGATGATTAAGAGAGTCAAGAACCTAAAGTTTGTGTGGCGTCCCTGTCTATAGCATGGATTAGTTCATAGTTAACTTAAAAAAAAATTGTAAAGTTCCCCTGCACTCCTCTCCACACCGGAAGTTATTGTATGGTGAGTTAATTTATACTGAAATGACTTGTGGATTGATCGGAACCACACAGTTCAGAAAACTGTGTGGTTGCGATCATCCCATGAGTCATTTGGGTGTATGTCCTTTCCCCAGGGCAACAACAATTTCAATCGGTTATTATTTTCTTCCATTATTAATTGTTTTCTCTTTCTCTCTTTTTTTTCTTCTTCCGGAATGCTTTTAGTCCGTCCAAATAAATCAACATAGTTAAACTCGATTGTACTATCATTGATTTTTGTACGGTTGAATATAAAGGGAAACTTGAAAAAATATTCTTAAAAAGCATATTATTTGTGTTGTATGTCTTAAAAGAATAATATTTGTAAAATATACCTGAAAAGCTTTTCGTAGCTGATTCGCTACGTATTCGCTGCGAAATAGCTACGAAGACGCTACTAAATACTTTTCCGACATATTTTTTAAATGTTAATCTTTTGAGGCATTCCACACAAATAATATTTTTTTTAAATATATTTTTTCAAGTTCCCAATATAAAATGGGAGATTATTGTATGGTGTCTCCACACGGTGCGGAGACACCGTGTGGCAGCCCCACACCACACAGTTTTATTCTGTATTTAAACTGTGTGGTTCTGATCGTTTCATCCGTCACTTCACCCTTAAATTCCCTCACCATACAATAACTTCCCATATAAAACAACCGGCTGTAGGAAAATTGATTTCATCAGACATATATGACACAAGTTTAATAGTTGAGTCCATAATAAAATGGGGTATCCAATATTAGGAAAATACTTGTGTAAAGACGGAATTTTAAAGTGAAATGACAGGTAAAACGATCAGAAGTATACAGTTTAAATACAGAATAAAATTGTGTGGTTGTGGTGTCTCCATATAATATCTCCAAACTTATGGAGACAGCACACAAGAATCTCTCCCATAATATTTTCTATTTTCAGGTGCAAAGGTAGATGCTAAATAGAGTAGACAAGGAAGGGGGGATAAGACCACTGTCCAATGTGTGAAGGGGGCATAGAATGATAGGACACTGCAGTTGCTACATTGGTTGATTGATTTGACTGCCACTTCTTTTTTCTTTCTTTTCTTTTCTTTCCTTTTTTTTTTTTTTTTTTTTTT